>VXAY01003304.1:744139-768367 GCA_013399855.1 Oxyruncus cristatus
CGCCTTGTTAGCATTCTTCCAGCCAGTTTTCGTGCCCCGCGGGCCCTGGGCGAGCGAAGCGGCGGAAGCCCCGGCAGGGCCGCCCCTCACCCTGCCCCGGGCTGGGGGGAGCGGAGCGGGGTTCCCCCGCCACCGTCCTCCCGATCCTTTGTGCCCGCGGGGAGCGGAGCGAAGGGGGCCATTGTCCAGGGGCTGCTGCTGACCCCGCCATTTCCATCTGAAAAGCCGCTTTCAAGGGAAAGGGGCACCTCCTCTGGCCTCGCCACGGACCCCCTCCTCCCCGCCGGACCCCTTCCACCCCTCTCTTCTCCCTCGCAGTGCATTCAGACTGCCTGCTCCCTCCTTATACCTCCTGTCCTTCCTCCTCTCCAATTCCTCCAGTCCCCCTAAGCACCGCTCCACCTTCCCCATCCTCTTCCTCTCCTCCTCCAGCTCGGGGAGCACCAGTGCAGGTTGTCCCGGATGAAAGAGAAGGGAAGGAGGTGCAACCAAGTGAGGCAGTTCCAGCCAAAGCCCTCGGTGAGATGTGAGACGATCGTCTCTCCTTAGAGCATGAAAAATCGCAGCTGTGGCTCTGCAGAGCCTTTGTTACCATCTCAGCCATAGAAATCCTTCAGCAGTGTTTATAGAGACAGCACGGGGTCAGTGAAATAAGCATGGCCTCTTTTCTTCCAGCCGTCTTGAAAGCATGCCTTTTTAATGGTAAAATGCATGAAAAATTAGTCAGCCGGCTATATATGTATCACCTTCCTGAGGGATATGTGTAGCAAAACCAGGGATTTACAAAACAAGAATCACCCAATTTCCTGCATTAAATGTCTTTGTTGCCTTTGAAATCTGCTCATTTGGTTGCACACCCATTGCTCCCACCAGGCACCAAGCAGATGGCGGTGAGGCTTCAGGAGCACCCCACACTCCCATCCACCCAGGCTGATCTTCACTCTAAATCCCTCTCAGGGACCATGGAGCCACAGTCGTGGGCCCGTGGCATTTTGGAGTGAGTCACCCAGGTGCGACAGACAGACTATGGAGAGCTTTATGGTTGTCTTCTCACCATTTCAAAACAGAAAGCAGCTGAAACAGGTTTGAGGCAGCTTTTGAAGGTTGCAAAAGATTGAGACAAAAGGCAACAGTGTACTCACCTTTTTCTTTTTTTTTTTTTTTTGTACGCAAAGAAGTTGGCAACACTGAAATCTGTCATGAAAATTCCCTCTGACTTCATCCCGACCAACATTTTGTCCCATGTGCTGGGGATGGCTTCAGCAGCAGCCTGTGCTCCTCCCTACAGTGCAGAGGAGGGCCTTTTGGTAGCTCCTCATCTGAAGGAGTCCATCACTAAATGCCGAGTGGGCATCCCTAGCATTCACTCAGAGGAATAAGGTGACCTTGAATGGCACCTACATCCACTCAACATCTCCTTTGGGCTCCGAAGCAGTGGTTGTTGGGTTGAACTCTTGTTCCACCCAGTTGCTGAGTTTTGGTAAACATTGAAGAATACTCTGGATAAACCGTTGTAGCAGTATAGCTCAGCCAAATATTTATCTGCCTGTAAAATAAGCAAACAAACAAACATTTAAGTTTTTTGGCAGGAAAAAATGGCATATTGCAGAAGAAACTTCTGAGGCACTGAGAAACTACGTGGAGAAACTGCCCAGCACAAAATGAGACATGCAAGGTTTTATGCTTTGCAGTGCATAGCCAACACATGAGTGGGACAGCTGGGTGTAGTGGCAGCAGAGAAGAGATTTAACTCAGACTGGTGTAATATTTCCAGCTGGTTATTTAGCAAGAGAGATGTTTAAATCTTCATCTCAAAATGACAGGCCAAAGGACTTTCTGTCACTTCGTTATCATCATGTCATTTTCTCTGCTGCTGGTCTTCACCCAGCAGTCAGCATTTCTGCTGACAAAAATAGGTCTGACTGTGTTGATTTTCATAGCTCTTTGTCCAATTCATCCTACTGAACTGGGTTCAACATCTCTGGCAGGTTTATCATGGCAGAAATATTCCAAGCAGCCAGGCAGTGAAGGCAAGTGCCCCCCGAGCCCACAAGCAGCTGCCAAGCAGCCGAGGCAGCCAGCAAAGACCTCCTCAGGAAACTGTAAGGGGCTCCTCTGCCTGGCTGAGGCACTCAGCTGGGCTTGCAGGCAGGGAAAGAGCTCTCAAGCCACCATCAGGTTCCTGGAGCTGCGGTTCCCCCCTGCCAATATCAACAGAGCCTGAATGCGCAATTTAATGGATCAGATTTATTTTCTTAATTTTTAGCTCTAAGTTTCACTTCTTACCCATCCTGGGGCACTGCAGGATGTGCCTTTTCTGGGGATTGCTGCACAGCTCAGATGCTCCAAGTCACCCCCTTCAGAGAGCCTGCTGCTTCCAAACATCCCTGGGGCAGAGAGAAGTCCCCAGCAGCAGTGTGCTGCTTGTCAGGTCGTGTTGCTCACACGAAGCACGCAGGACTTGTCCCTGCCACCACCACATTTCCCCCAGCAAGAAGAGCATCACTCCGACACACTGCGCACAGGCACAGCATCCCTCCCCGTGCTGGAGCCAGTGCTGCCTGCCCATCACTCATGTAGCCTTACTCCGGCAAGCCTCACCCTCTTTTCACAGAGAGCTGGGTTTTAACAGGCCAGTTGCAATGCAGAAATATTTCCTGATGAGCAGATAGGTTCATTTTTGGGCCAATATGTTGGTCCTCTGTGAGGAAGCAGCTCTTAACACCTGGAAGAGAGACCAACAGCTGCCGTGTCACAGCTCCCACATCCTCAGCTGGCCACAAGCAGGGGAGAGGAGCTGCAGAAAATAATGATACTCAGCCTCCTCCATAGCCCTGTCTGATAGTGCAACAGTGACAGGGACCATGCCCACAACTTGGGGTCTGCTTCCCTGCCCAGCAATGCCAGGGAACATACATTACAGATACGTGGTGTGTGCATCCATCTGTTTGCACATTTGCATGGGTCACAGAGGTAGATGTTTTCTGGAAGAAGAAGCTGTTGATGTTGTGAGGTTTTTCAGGGAGCTCCCTCCACCTTCAGCAGGAGCATAGGGCTGTTCCAGGCTGCACCACACAGGCTTTCATCCTGGGGTCAGGCAGCTGGGCAAGTCAGATCTGTGCTTTTAAGCAGCCATCCTACATCTTCTTCAGGCATCTTCATGCCAGTGTCGGGATGGGGCAAGAGAAGTTCTCATTGTGAGGCTGTCCACAACCAGGCAAGCAACTGAACTGTTCCAGTAGCGGCTTCCTTGCGAAACCAGAATAAAAGCCAGTGAGCATTTTCAGCTAATCCTTTCTTCAGCATGCATGTCGATTGTGTACACTCACAGCTGGTTGGCTCTCCATGTGTGCACAGGGCAATGTTAAACCCCCCCAAAAAGGAAGAAAGCAGGTCACAAAACCAATCACCCAAGGAACAGCGGAAATCGGTGGATGGGTTTTAGCTCTGCATTTTGTTACCCAAGAAAGGCGGCTTTGCAAAGGACTTGCTAACTCATTGTCTGGGCCCAAGACTTCCTTGTAAAAGGCTGTTGGGCTTGTTGCAACATATTCCAGGTGTGTAAGTGATGCCCTGCCTTGTGCCTTTCACAGTGCAGAGCCTGGGGCCATGAAGCGAGCAGGGAGGAGGGAGGGAGAGGTGCGTGTGTTCAAATTAAATGAAGCAGAAAGAGAAAGCTGGAACCACAGTGCCTGGGGCACCACTAATTGAACAGGTTGAACCTGATAGCAGCACAAAGCAGGCAGCAGGAGCGATCTTCCAGCTCCTGGCTGGTGGTGTGGAGCCAACCATGGTTCAAGAAGCCATGCTTGAAAAGGTCAGGTGATGGGAGAGGGGGGACAAGGTGAGAGGCAGCTTATTTGGGGCTGGAGGGAGGAGACTTCAAAAGGAAAAAATAATTCTTCATTAGCATGGCAAAGAGAGTCAAATGGAAGAGAGAAGGCAGGCATACTCTTACTCTGCTTGCTCCTGGGGTCCCTTGCTCTAGGACTCAGTGGGTGCCTCTCTTGCTGGGATCAGCTCTGTCTCCCCCCGGGCACCTGGGGATGTGGAGACGTGCAACGAATGAGCACAGAGCTGCTCAGCAGCCCTGTGCCCAGGGAACCTGGGGGCTCCTCCCTGGCCTCATCCTCCACATATCCCAGCTACTATTACATGTAGCATCAATTCTTTCCTCAGCAGTGCCCCAGTTGCAGGGATGTTATCCAAAAGCCAGGGCATAGGGACAGCTGCATTCTCCTTCCTAGACTTAAAGGAAACAAAAAGCACCAAAACCTGAAAATTCCCATTTTCAGGCTCTTTTTTCAAGATAGCCTCACTAGACAGTTGCCTAAGGCTTGCCAGCTCAAGGTACAGATCGATAACATTTTCCTCCTAGCTCTGATTCAAAGAGTCAGCTAAAGGGGGTGGAGGGACCCTGTGGAACAGAGCGGTACTGGGACAGGAGGGCCTTCCCTGGGAGAGAGGGGGAAGGTGGCAAGCATCTAAGCAGCCCTTCAGGGAGGGCAAAAGCAGCAGGACTTGCAGGTGTTTGCACAGCCCCAGTGCTGGGACCAGTGCTCCCTGTGTCCCTCCACTGTCCTGAGCACCCCATAAAGGCTGTTGCCTGCTTTCTAAATAGTGCCAGACAATTGGGAAGCTGTGAGACATGGGAAGAGGTGGTCAGAAATGGAGGAGTCTGACAATTCTTCATCACTGCTCAACAGTACCAGACATGGGCTTGCCTTCCTCTGAGCAGATGTGGGTGGTGGCTGGAGGAAACAACCCTTTTTTGATTAGTGATGCACAGGAAATCAGAGAGCAGCAGGAGCTTTGGCCTCTGCCATCTCCCAGGCTCCAGGATTGCTATTCAGCACCCTGAGGCTGCAGGAGCCATCACTGCCCAGGGCTACAAGCCACAGGCTATGGGACTTCACTCACTGCCTCCTGCCCTTCAAGGGAGCCACTTTCTCACCTGCAAGGTACTCCCTCTCACTGTGTCCTGCACGGGAACCAGTGGTGATGGGGAGCTGTAGAGGATCATGCCCACACTGCTGTGATGCCCTGACATCCATTTGCACTTTCTGTTCTGGTCTTGGTCCTGTTTGGAAAGAGAAAAGGATCCCTTGGTAGAAGAGAACTGGTCCCCAAACTTTGCGATGATTTCAAGACCTGGAAGGACATGTCCCTTAGACTTTTCGTTTTTCTTTGTCTTTCTTTCTTTCTTTCTTTCTTTCTTTCTTTCTTTCTTTCTTTCTTTCTTTCTTTCTTTCTTTCTTTCTTTCTTTCTTTCTTTCTTTCTTTCTTTCTTTCTTTCTTTCTTTCTTTCTTTCTTTCTTTCTTTCTTTCTTTCTTTCTTTCNACTTTGCACACCATGGTTTGCAGCCATGCAGGATACACCTATTGTGGATCTTGTGCAGCCCATGCTTACAAACAAGTGGATCCTAATATCACGTAAGTATGAGTTTTTCTTTACAAAGCATGAGACAATGCCATTGCAGTTCCCTGATAAGTTAAATGTTCTTATTACATTCTTACACTTTGAAGGACTCAGGTTTTAATGTTGTAGTCTTTTTAGACTTTTATGGGTCCCTTTGGTTTTAACATCATAAATATTCAAATTGGATGTTACAAAATAAAAAAATATAGTATTATTGAAATAGATAATGTAAAGCAGTATTTTCAAAAGTTTGCTGAAATTATTGGTAACTTTAACAGGAGGGTTTAAAGATGTTCTTCTTGCAGGTAATAAGAGTTTATTACTGACATTCCAGTGCTTTTATAAAAGCCCAAGCTGGTTTTTTTCTTTTTTTCTTTTTTTTTTTTTTTTTGTTCCTTCTTCTCCCTCTCTGTGGCCAGAGAGGACCAGTGAAAAATAGCCTGAAGGGAGAAAACATTGCACCGAGGAGACCTTTGCTAGTGACTCCAGTAAAAACAGGTGATGTGGTAACCCAGTGTCCTTTCTGGACCTTGTTCCCAGTCACCATGTGAGCTCTGCAGGTCTCCCCCCACCCTGAGTCCACACTGGCAGTCCCACATGGCAGAAGTGGCGTGGTCCATCCATGGACACCCCTCTGATCCCTGCTGTTTAAAACAGGGCAATTCAGGTGCACCCCAAGGAGCAAAGGACAGGTTTTTTGGGATCTGGGCTGAAAAGATAGCCTGAGCTCGTGGTGTTCTTGTGGGTAAGCTTTTCAGGGCCTGGACTCTAGCACCTTGCTCCCTGGACAATACAGTTACTCCAGGCTGCTAATTCAGACCTGGAGGCATAACTGCAATATAAAGTGTGAATAGCCATAATAATAATTAATAAGCATGCCGAAACAAAAATGTTCTCTTTGCTTAATTAACATTGGTCTTCAGCAGCTTTATCTTGGGGTGAGTGGCTACTTTGTTGGCACTCTGCCTTCACACCATGCCTTGCCCTCTGTGGCTGGGGCAGGCAAGTCTTCACTGAGCAAATGGGAAAGTCTCTTTTCTGCTCAAACTCCTTCCAAATGACTCTGAACCAGCATCTTCCAGACTGCCTCTCACCTGAGAGTAAGGCTACAGCAAAGGAAACAGCAGCCAGAGAAACCCAGTAGCTATTTTTACCTTGCTGGGAATAGAGTCTGAGTACATCCAGGGGCAAGCAATAGAGCCAGAGGAAAGGAAGAAATGGAAAGATTTTGGGTGGTCAGGCTTATAAAGTAATACATGGCTTTAAGTAGGGAGCTGGCAGCCCTCTGGAGTAAGGAACACTTATTTGTATGCTGCATGTGGTTCCCTGAAGAAGCACGGCACTACAAGTTCAGGAGCAGGGAGTTAGTTACCTGCAGGCTGCAGAACCTCCTCGGTATAAACCAGGCACCAGCTGCCAAAATCCAAAAAGACTTCAGGTATACCCGGGGAGCCACCAGCATTAGGTGCCGAGTACCCACCCTTCACCCTGAGGCGACAGCTGGATTTCTGAAGGGTGCTGAGCAGCACTTGGGTAAAGGCTCCAGAGCAGGAGCTCTGCCACTCAGCCACCCCACGCACATGTATTTCCAGCCAGAGACATGGCACTGGCCACACTGAACGCCGAGCTGAGGCAGCTGGAAGCTGGCAGTGAGTTCCAGCCTTGCTCGTGGCTCCCTCCCACCCCACTTATCATAGGAGCTGAAGGCTTAGCCCTTGACCCCTCATAAGCAGATGGGGTAGAAAGGCATCCCCACAGGCTCATATGGCCCCCATGGGAGCAGGATGGGTGTTCTCCTGCCCCATGCTTTGAAGAAGTGCATCTGTAATCTTTACGAGGCCTTGGAGATAGGAACATTCCGGGCACGTGCTGAACCACACTGGCCATCTGCTCCTCACACTCTCTGCTTTCTCCCAAATCCCTCCCCACTGAACTCAATCCAAGCTGCAGCCATTGCTGTCTCTGGAGATTTATAGGGCTGTATCTGCCAACAGCGAGCCAGGTAAATTCAAGGTCTGGGGCTCCTTCCTAAGGCAATTGGGAAGGAGGTAAAGAAGGAGAGAACAGTGGAGGGATGGCAGTACTGGGAGCCTGGGCAGCACCTGCATCCGAAAGGATGGCAGAACAAACAGACAAGCAAGACTGGCACTCAGATGCCTCCTGCTTGCCTCAATCTGCCACCACCCTAATGCTCTGCTGCAGGGCTTTTGGGTAAGTATGGACCAGAGAGGCCATCAGAGCTGGTGCCAGGGTCCAGGTAAGTGTGTAACTTCAGTCAAGAGCCCTCTGGGGAGTATAAGAGAAAACAGAGGGCTCTTGACTTCTGAGCCCCTTCTTGATTTCTTGACTGTCCAGCCGCATTGGGCTCTTGATCCAAGCTGGACACTGGTGGCTGCAGACTCATTTCCCAGTAGAGTTCAACCTGGGCAGGCAGCACAAAGGGTTTGGGCTTGCCAAAACAGGGCTAGGATGGGGGTGCTGTGGACCAGTGTGGTGTGGGCAGGCTCCACCAGTCCGCCAGCCATGTCCTCTCCCTCTGGTGAGATGCAGGAGATAGGGCTGCGGCTCCCTCACCCTGTGCACACCAGGGATAAAGACATACATGCAGGCTCCTGCAGGATCAGGCTTCCTGATGGGGATCTGCTGTCCTGGCTTTTTAATGAGCACTTCTTGGAATCGCCCCTGTAAAACTGAAGGTGGGGAGCTGTTACTGATTAACATGCACAGTCTCCGGGGAAAGTGGAACAGGAGATCTGCTGGCAAAATCAGCATCAGGATGAGCTGCAGCACACCATAGTATGGCAGGGGTACACAGACCTGCACATGTGTGTACCCACACTTGTCCTCTGGCTGTGTGGTGTGAGATGACATCGCCAACCCACCTCTGCCACTGTGTCCTTCAGTCTCTGTGGGTTCTCAAAGTTGTTTGCAGCAGCCTCCAAAGTGAGAATGATAGCAGAGGTGCAAAAGTCCTTTCTGGTGATTAATGCATCATGTGTACAAAGAAGGTCTGTGGTGAACGGAGGCTGGAGCCGGGATTAATTGCATACCTTGAAGTGGAGAGATTTATGTAAGGAAACAGACTTGGCGGGCTGCCCTGCTCTGGGCTGTGTTTACCTGCCTGTGCCTCCACACCTGTCGTGCTGCAGCAGCAAAACATTATTTAATAACATTTGAAGGGAGATCTTAATAGTCATGTGCCCTCCCTGCCTTGCCCCACCTCCCCGGGTGCTGCGGCAAAGCTCAGCCTTGCTTTTCCAGCCTTTCTGGCAGGATCCTTGTCGGGGGGCCAGTCAATCTAGACCCTGGCAGAGCTCACCTGCAAGGAGTAACTCTGTGGCACCCTTCAAGCATCCACAGTCTGGGTGAGGAGGGGTGGAATGGATGAAAAAGAAGATGAAACAGGCTAATGCTGGAGGCCAGCCACTGAACTGATGGTAACCCAAGTAGTTCCCCCCAAATCCATGAGCAAAGTGAGCTTTCCTCCTCCTGAGCTTGAAAAAACTGTCTGGACACAAAAACATTTGCATGCGCACAGGACTGCATGTATATGTGTGTGTATATATGTGTATGAACAACAGAGTTCAAAATGTTCATAATGTCCATTCAAATAAGAGACAAATACTGGGTAAAAACTCCTCTCAGAACTGCCTGAGTATGAGGCGGTTTCTTGAAATGGATTTAGCTATTAATTGAAGTTGGTTTGTTAATTTACATCCTTATCTGCAAGGGACAAAAGTAAAAAGGGCCCCATGGGCCTCTATTGGGAGCACGAGCAGCTTTATTTCTTGCCAACAAAGCCTCTTGGTGATTATAAGCAAATGAGGGAGCACTCAGGAGGAGGGAAAGCAGAAATGTATCCCACCTGTCAGTGTCTGATCTCCCTCACCAGAGCTTCTGTTCTGGTATTACAAGCCCGGGGTTGGTTTCTAGTCAGCCTCTACCTAAGGTGTCGGCCGTTTCACATCCTACTCTGCTGCTGCAGCTGGTGTGTGACCCATCAGGTGCTTGCCTCGAACTGACAGTCCCGCCCGCCTAAAAAATACCAACCCAACAATGAGCCACCACCACACAGGCAGGCGAGCAAACCCTCTCAACCAGAGGTGTAAACTTTGGCCTTGAACACTTCCAAATCAAAAACACCCTGCATCAACACAGAGCACGGCAGTGAAGCGCCGTGTGTTAAGTGCAGGTGTAGTTCAAATGGTCTCGTTGGCTTTTCCTCCCCAGCCCACTGCAATGTGCCAAACCGCAGCAGTGCGAGGTGCACCCTGCTGCATCGGGGCAGGCCACGCTGGTGTTTGCAAGGATGTCAGCCTGGTTCAGCCGAGCCAGCCCAAATATAAGCGCTCGGCACAGGTGGAAATGGGAGCATCTTCCCTTTCCACCCTCCTCCAGTGTCAGGGATGAGCAATCCAGGTTGAAGCCATCAAGTGACATTATAATAAACTAAGAAATCACTGCCATCACTTCCTGAATGCAAGGACTGTGTTCTGTCGCATGCTGGTACAGCACTAGCAAAGCCAGGGTTTGCTACCCAGACAGGAGAGAAAACAGGGGGAGGTCAAGTGAAACTCTGTCCCCTGTGGTAACTGCCCCATGGTTTTACACTTTCTCTTCTCACTCAAGGCAGGCGAGCCAACTTCTTTTGGCACCACTATTGTCACTAACCCTGACTGTCCCAATTCTGGTTCCCTTCTGCATTATTGAAGGAAAACACTGGGGTTTGGGTTTCTTTTTACCCCTTCAAACAAAGTTCAAAGGAGCGACTGGGACCTCTTCATTTCAATATGAAAGGACCGGGGAACCTGTTTTCCAGGGCCCACCCCCAGTACATATGAATCCCGCCTCATTTCACCCGATAATCTCAGTGGGGGGCTCTGGAGGGGGATGGCCGGGGAGAGCGGGGCACAGGGTTCTCCAAGGTTAATCGCAAACTGCCTGCCGCATTCATGCAGCGGTGCCTGATTGATGGGCACCATTAATCACTGGCCAGAGTGGCCGGAGGTAAGGCAGAAGCATGGGGGGGGAGGGGGGAGGCGCTACGGGGGGAGCTGACCAGATAAACGAGGGTCGGAGACACAGAACAGCCCCATCTGCTCACCTACAGAAAACATTCTCTAAAGGAAGAGAAGTTGCTGTAAAGAAGTATCTGTCCCTTCACTGGCTGTGTGGTATATACATGCCGTCCTGCAACGCAAAGGGCAGGAGTAGAGGCAGAGGGAAGAAGATCTCTCTAGCCTTTTAAAATTGCCTGGTGGCTTTCAGCGGGGTACAAGGATTGAGGGTTCTGGATAAGGAGGAGGGCTCAGGGCAAGGAAGGGGTGGGCTTGCCTTGCATCTATAAGTCAGTTAATAAACTTTCCATCTGCTTTATGGACTGAAAACCCTCTGAGTTTTTTAGAGGAACAATGAAGGCAGTAAAAGCCACACAAGTGAGGTCAGATGTGGAGCTTGTGTGGGTGACTCCATTTAGAGACAAGATGCTAGCATGTGCATTTTCTATCATTCCTGACAATTTAATATACTTTTTCCTTCATACTAATCCTAGCTGTTTCTCACATTTCTAAACAGGCTGAGGCTCTGCCTGTAGTAATGAGATCTGCATGTGTTGCCTACCTAGCTGCAAATGATAGTTGGGGTTTGCAGCAGGGCTTGGCACACTGCAATGGAACCTGCTGGGTTACAGGAGCCTGCTGTGCTTTCCACTGCAGAGGTGTGAGCCTGGCTCAGGCAGCTGTGCCAGGAGGCTTGGGATGATGTGCTTGTCCCACTTCAATTGCTTCTGACATGGGCTGTGGAACAACTCATGTTACGAAATGATGTGACCTTTCTCAGTTGTCTTCTTCATCCCATCTTCTCGTGTCCTTTGCTTTGGACACAGGAGTTAGTGCCTCAAGAATATGGGCACACACCAGTCCTTCTCCTAAGCCTCTTTTCCAAAGCAATGAGAAGGAAAGTGTGGTTTCTAATAGGAATATCGTGCAAGTTCACTTTTTTAATTGTTTCCCATTAAACAGCTGAGTGACATTTTAAATTTTGCTCTTGTGATATCAAAAGCAATAGCATTTGAAACTTGTATGACTGCTAGGACATGAAAAACATATTGCCCAGCTTTTGCTGGAAGCATTTAGTGTCATTTAAAGATGAAGGGCTGATGTCCAGTGTACAAGGCTGTGGGCTTTTTCAATCTGACCCATGTTGTAGATCAGGTATGGTGACCACCAGTAATGAAGTGAGGTGCTTTTCTGATAGTGCCTCAGATGGTACAGACGCAATGCAAAGGCCACTGGAAGCTACAGCAACCTGGACTTCAGTGAAATTTGGGGTGAATAGGTATTATTTCAGAGCTGGCTTCTCGGGTAAGGGGAAGTGCTTCAGCCTTCATGAATACTCAGGTATATAGGGCAAGAGGCAACTCCTCTACCCGTGACCACCTAAAGCTGGCTCCGAATGACGCATCTACTCACCACAGACCCATGGATGTTGGGAGAGTCAGGCATCACCCAGGGGCACTTGATCCCATGTCAAGTAGTCAAGCAGAATGAATTGCTCTCAGAAAATGCCCCTGTCTTCGTGGGCTGCTAAAGTAGATGACTAGTCAAATGACTAACTTAAGGTAGACACCACACTCCTAGATGGCTGAAAGGAGATATTTGAGCTGGATTTTTAATCTCTCCCATTACACCCCAGAGTGCCTCTTTCACCAGAGGCTGTTGACTTTCAGATGGAGTTTCTGCAGCATCTATTGACGAAGATATCATATGAAAACCTGCTTTTGTTTGATTTTACATTATTCTTTCCGTAACTAAGGCTGTCGGGCTTGGTGGACAGGGTTGTTGTCTCAAGTATAGCCACCTCTGATTCTCCAACAGGGCTCTGTAAAACAAGAATTATGCTGAATTAACTTACTCTATGCCCAGCTATCTCCTCCCACGTCTTCCTTTCTTTGCTCTTGGCCATGACTGCATTCTGCTCTTTCACAAAGAGCATCCCTTAGCATAAGAGTTTCCCCCAGAGAGTTAATCATGAATAGCTACATTAGTTTAAAAGTTTATTTTAATCTGAATTACATTCCCTGTGTAGGCCGGCATTGTAGGAGCTATAAGTCCCGGTTAAAGTAAGTGCCATCATTGCTCAGTTACAGTGGGTCTGGACACTTACAGCACAGTCCACAGCTCCTGGGGGTCTACAGAAAAATTCAGCTCCATCGGGAACCTGCACTTAAGCTTGTGCACTGGCTTAGGCAGCTTGGGTGAATCGACATCTTTTGTCTTCACCACTTGGCTTTTACTACTGCCTAATGAAACCTGCCTGTTGATCTACATAAACAGGGATGAGGGTGGGCTGGGCATCTCAGACCGGGCAGCTTCCTTGTGTGAAGGGAGGCATGGTCCTTGGATCTGGAAACATCTCTAAGTCAGGGTTGTTTTGCCATCCTGGGTGCATGTTTCAACGGCAACATTATTGTTAAACAGCTTTGTGTTTACCTTGTGTACAGAAAAGATAAAATCAGCATTTATATGCAAACATGAACCAACAAGGAATTTCAAAATCCTGCCATTTCACTCCTCTGAGAAGAAGAGCCAGGGTTATTGTGTAACCAGAAACATCTGAAAGCTGGGGATTTTCTGGGTCTAAATTCAATTTAGATTATAAGAGGCTAATTTAGGATCTGACTGTATCACCTTGGGCAGCCAAAATAGGATCTGAGACACATGGAGACTAGGACTTCGGGGTGGAGAATTCTCCATTTCAGACAGTCTGGGACACTGTGTGGATCTGAGCTCTCCCTTTACAAATAAAGATGGTGAAGTAACATGAGCCAGATTCTCAGCCAGGCAAAGCTACCTGAGCCCACTTTGCTCCAGGGGACAGGGGGTGTTTTTGTGTCCACTCTGGCCCTGCCTTTCCAGGGCACTCACTGCGCACAGCTGGACCAGAGCTCGGCACAGGCGCGTCCACTTGAATGTCAAGGCCTGAAAGCATCAAACATGCAAAATAAAGGCTTTCACTGGAATTTCATAGCTAAAGTGCTGTATCATTCCTCTGTGTGTTTGTGAGGGCTGGGAAATACAGGAGTCACAGCAGAGAGCTACTCATGGTTTTCTAAAAGAAAATATTACTGTAAAGACTTCTGGGCACAGGTGTTTTCCTTCTCTTGGAGGTCTTGATGCCTGTTAAGCATCCTAGAGGAAAAGGCTGGCTCCAGTTAAAACAGAGCTCTAGCCTTAGGCACGCTGCTTCGGCAGAGGCGAGCAGATCAGAGCCGTGAGCCTCTTGCCCCTCTAGCTCAGCTACACTGGATAAGGAACAACATTTCCAAACACCTTCAATGGCTTCAGAAGTTACACTCAAGGAGAGCCCAGCGTGACAGATGCTTGCTTTCAAGAGGAAAATAACCCCATGAGAAACATTTGTGAACATGACCACCTTCCTCACCCTGTCCAAAGCCGTGCCACCAGTCCTAACGCGGATTCAGCTTCCCGTGGGCAGATGCATCCCTGCCCGGTAAGTGGGACAGCAAGGAGCCCTGTGCTGCCTCACTGCCCCTTTGCCTGCAGGGAAGCAAGGGGCTGGCAGGGCAGGGGCTTGTTTTTCCAGTGACCTGAGGAAGAAAAAGAAGAGTGGTAGGACTGCTTGCAGTGCTCACTGAAGGGATCCCACAGCACCACCATGCCCTGCACTCAGCAGAGGCCAAGCCCTCACTGCAGGGCCACAGCCCTGGCAGGTGAATGAGTTCTGCCAAAGTGAGCAGAGACTAATAAAGATGGACAAATCAGCAGGAACCGAAGAGAAATGCGCAGGGGAGAGAAAAGTCAGGAGAAAAGCAAGCAGCCCCCAGGCATAACAGGGTGAGCTGTGAGTAGGCTCTTGCTGCACCCAGACCAGTGAATGGGTGTTTTTCTCCCCTAGCCAACATCCCCGGTGCAGGCTGTGGCTGGACATGGACATTTGCTTCTCAAAGGCCCATGCACCCATGTGCAAGTGCCCTTGGCTACCCCAACCCAAGCCTGGCTCTGCTCCCTCCTACGGGGCCGGCTGCCATGGACATTTATATAAGGTGGAATAGGGGATGCATTCTCTTTTGGGGCAAAATCTGAAAAAAAGCTCTTTGCACCTCCACCTCACTATGGGGTGCTGGGCAGGCTGATCCTCCCTGGCACACGTGCCACCCCCTAATAACTTCCCCATGCTCATTCCCCTGGTGTCACCCCTGCCTCACTGGGGCTGGTGGGGCTGCTAAAGGAAGCACCTGCCCCAGGGCCAGCACTCTCCTTCCCAGCTGCCACCCTCCCCTTGCCTCAGGGTTTATTTACCTGGGGGGTGCAGGGATAAATGGGGATAAGAAGGTAAAAAAGGTCATCTGGGTGGTGGCTACAAAAGGGGACATTGTGCCTCCAGGGAGGGTGTGGAAAGGCCAGAGGAGATGGAGACAGGGCACTTTGATGCAGTCTCGATAAAAGTCGGGAGAAGAGGGGAGGGAAGGGAAGACAGAAGGGGGAGGGGACGACACCAAAACCCAAAAGGCAACAAAACATCTACCAGCTGGGACTCAAGTCAGGATGGTCCCTTTATTTAGATGGATAGAGTCAGGCACAATGTGAGGCAGCCTGGGGGCCACCCTACCTCTGTCCCTCACCAGCCCTTTCAAGCCCTTCCTCTCCTCCCCTCTCTCTTCAGCCTCTCAGTTTCTTCCATATTTTCCATTTTCTTTTTTTCCTTTGCTCCCCATGTTCCACCTCCCACTTCCAGCTTTCCCCCATGGTGAAAGCACTCAGAAAGAAAATGGGGTGATATATGATGCAGAGTTAATTTTAAGTGGAGGTGAGGAGGGGAAGGCCAAAGGCAGTGGAGAAAAATGGGCTTATGGGGGACTCTGTGAGGAGAAGCTCTCCTTACACATAAGCCACGGTGTCTGTGTTTCAGCACTTTTCTGGTCCCCAAGATGTGTGCTGCAAACCCTGTGGCAGTGCTGAATCTTAGGCAGAGTGCTCAGGGCTGTTAATGCCATACAGATCCTGCCCTCTGAGATGCATTAGGAGCATAAAGTTGGAGAATCAAGGCAATCCCCATGGCTGGAGAAGTTTGGGGGCAAGCTGTCCCACGCATCCATAGCTCTACAGAGGCCCCCAGCAGTTATTTCTCCCAACCTGCTATTTTTCAGCTGACCACCTGACTTTTTCTCACACAGACTTGCTAGCACTTTGTTAAGATAGAAGCAGAGCCCAGATTTTTTCTGGTAGCTCAGATGTCATCACTGTGGTTTGATGTATTCATAATTCAGAGGTGACTTAAAACTTCCAGAAAAGTGACACTTTAAATGAGGTTGACCCAAAGTGGAGTTTCTACTTCAGTAAATGGTCTGCTGTGCGTTTTGACAATGAAGGACTCTGGTGATCTCAATAAAATGTTCAATGTTTTGGAATGAAAAACCATTCCATTGAACAACTGCCAAAATGGACCAATTTGTAATGCAAACACTGCACTTCTATAATCTTTCTTATTATCTGCTTTTTTACTGAAAAAAAAGCTATATGGAAAAAATTCTCAATTCAGACAATAAATTATCAAGGGAAAGAAAGTAGAAACAAATTCTCCACTTAGTTCATTTTCAATAAATAACTTCACCACCTCTGACAAAATAATAGCTCCTACAATGCTCAGCTCAGAACTGGTTGGAAATTTGTAACTTGCTTTGTTGTGCGCTATCAAGCAATGCTTCAAGTGAATTATTTTAACTCTACAACAGAAGTCTCAACTCACTTTTCTTACTAAAATAGAACAAAACAAATCTAAATGGGCACAAATAAATTAACACAAGAAATACACTTGGCACTTAACTCTTCTGGATGATAACACTTTGCTAGAAAAGAGCTACACAGCTGTTTAGATTGCTTGTGTTCAAGCCACCGTGCATCACAACCCACGACCTGAGTATGCAGAAGCTCGCTCCTGAGCCAAAGCTAATCCAGCCACGCAGCCTGGCTCTCTAGCAGGGTGAAGTAGCCTACACTGAGCACCTTCAGTGATGCCTAAGCTGCTCCTCACTGTCTCTGTCCCGAGTGCCCTCTGCAGTGGCTGCAGAGAGCAGCTGCAGGTCCTGGATGTTGTATTTCATACAAGGAAGCAATGAGGCAGTGGTGCACCAACACGGTGATGATGCTAGTTCATTAGGACAAGACTGACAGTGGTGAGAAGCTGGGATGGGAAGGCAGCAGCAGGTTGTTCAGTTTACTCGCAAGGAATGGTCCCAAATTCTGTCCCCCCAAAATTCAGCAGAAGAAAACAAGTTGCAGGCATCCTGTCTGGCCTCCTGCCCCAGTCTGTGTCCCCAGCAGCCCCAGAAGCCCACTTCCTCTGCTCCCTTTCCAGCTCTCTGCTCCTTCCCTGGATGATTCCTGCAACGTGCACACCAAGCGCAGCTCATGTCCTATATCCCAGATCCCACCAAAGGCCCAGCCATCCATGGGATGTGCAAGACATGACACTGCCCTTGGTTTCTCCAGCAGAGAGGTGGTTGGTTATGATTTCTCCTAGGCCTGAAAGAGTGCCCAGATGTCCTTTCAGCAAGTTGTGTTCTTCTCGTTAACAGCAAGACTTGCCTGCCGGCAACCATTAGCTCTCTTCAGTATCATAAACAGTCAAATTCATCTTACACCACATCTGAACTTGGCTTAGGCACCAGTTTTTCTGCCAGTACATCACTGTTTTCAACTTCAGTCAGCACTGTTTTGAAGTTATTACTGTCTGGTGGCTGGGGTTTTTTTGGTGGTGTATGCATCCTAAATGAGCTTTGTGGTCTCCCCACTTCAAAAGCCTCTCTGCTCTCACCTCTCTTTACTGGCTGTCCTCTAGCAAGACCAAAGACCAAAGGGTATAAACTGTCTCAGCAGCACTCCAGCTCCATGCAGCGTGCAGGGATGCAGCCTGTGGGACAGGCATGCATGCTGCTGGAGAGGGCCTTCACAGGAATCGGGCAAGGAGATGGTGCAGAGCTGTGCCAGGTGCACCCAGACCTGGTCCCCATCCTTGCCTCCATTCAAATCAGACGCAAAGACAGTGTGTGCTGCAAACTTCAAGCTGCTTAAAGTGCATCTCACCATCCCCATTGCCCACTTTGCTCAGGTGCCAGGTACCTTCTGGGTGAGGAGAAGCAGAAGACACAGAAGCACCCTCAGCACAGAATGACATGCAGGTGCTTTGCCGAGGGGACCAGCTGCTCCTACTGGCACCAGCTGGCTTTCCTTGCACATGAGCATGCCCATGGTGAAGGCAGGCTGGTATGTGGGATGTGGGAGTCAGCAGCCAGTGCAGAGGGCTTTGCAGGTACTCTGCTGGTAAGAGGATGATGGTATTTACTAATACTTCTAAGCTGGATTTTTATTTGCTCAGTGGGTTTCACCTGCTCCTTCTGTGTATGGTTCTGCTAAAGTGACTGTGGCTCCTTTGTGAAGCCTTGAAGGAATTGTATGTGGGAAACAGAGTGAAAGGGAAACACTGTTACAGTATTGCAACACTTCCTACTAGTGTTTAACATCCTGACAAAATTCATCTTTTTTACAAAAAAATCTTGAAGTGCTTCACTCAAGGCAAAGATATTTGCTGTGTTATAAAAGCGTCAACATTTCACTTACAAATTGGTCATTCTTTTGGCAGTGACTTTAACAGAAAATTCCCCTTGGGGCTATCATGCCTCTTTGTTGGTTTTTCTTCTCTTTAAAAAAAACAACAAAACCAAACAACTTAAAAAGCAAGCACAACTTACTGGGTCTGGCGGCTGGGTAACTGTTGTACTGCAGGCTTTAAGTGCTGGGGCTGAGGCCAGGAGATGAAAGGAGAGAACTGAGACTTCTCCAGCAGCAAGGTGGATGCTCACAGGTCAAAGCCCGAAGCACTGCCCTGGTCCTCCAGCCAAACAATTGCTTTACCACAAGTTTCTCCTTTTCTGATGTTTATACCTCTGATGTTATTAACACCTACCCATAGACACAAACATTTAGAGAGGGGGGTGGGAGTGTCACAGACTAACAGTTTAAGTCATTTCTCTGTGCTTCTTGCACTGTGCTTTCCACTGCTGACCACTTTCTTACACTTGCTTCTCCTTTTATTTTCCATGTTTCTGTACATGACTTTATTTCTCATCTCTTGTACAACAACATTGATAACTTGGGCAGATAATGAATGTCTGTCTTGTCTTGGTTTTTTCCTTCTCGTCATGTGTGGATGCCGGTGTTGGAGCCTACCATCTGTCTGGGGTTTCTCTGAGGATCCCTCTCCTGCCTTACCTTTATGTAGTACAGCCACGATAGGACTTTTGGGGGTCAACTGATTTATTTCTTTTGCCACCTTGTTTTGCCTTGGGACAAAAGAGAGGTGACAACAGCAGTAAGCGGGCAGGCAGCACTGTGCAGAAAAATGAGGATTTAGTCATCCTGATCTGAACAGTGATCTCTGTCTGATTGTAGGCTCTCAATCTGAAATAGAGCAGAAATCTCTGTCTCTGATGTTTATGCAATAATTTGCCTAAGCTAAGGATGCTGATGCTCCCCTTCAGTTTTCCTGTCTTGATGACGGTAACAGCAGAGATGCAAACCAGCCCCTCTTACTGGTAAGTGTCTTAACTACGTCACTTCTCTTGTTCTTGTACTAACTAGCTTTACCATCATTCTGAGTAGATCTTTAATATGGGAAAATAATGGGTGGAAGAAAGTAGCTGCATATAATAAAAAGACTGAGCACCTGTAAATGGAAGTCTCCCCGCCACCATCTCTCCATCCTCAGATTCAGCTACAGGAGCATCCATTCATTTCTCCAAAGAACAAATCTCAGTACTGGCTTGAGAAGATCTGTGGTGAGCTCCCAAGGATACTTTGAAAGCACCTGGTAGAGCTCCTCTGTTCATGTGTGCCAGGGTTTGCACAAAGCTCAAAAGGAGCTGGGGGTTTATGGTGTCCCTGGAATTCTAACTCATTTGTTATACTGTTCAATAGCCTCTTAAGGGTGTGACATTAACTCTTGATTACAGCTGGTGCTGCTTTAATATTGTTAGTCCCATTACTCCCAGGTATGCCTTTGGCTAATGCTCTGTTGATGGTAGTTTCTGGGAAGAAAATCGAACCCTTGTTGGCCAATGCCCAAACCGGGCAAAGCCAGGCCAGTCCTGTTTGCCGTCAACTGTGCAAGGGGCTGTCTTTCACTCTTACCTACACACCCTCCCAGGCTCTTGGCCCACAACCAATCCAGATAAGAAATGACTGAAAATTGTTGCTGTTAACCAGCTATTCTGTGACCTGCATGAAAAGAGTAAAATGACCTCGGGACTAGTCTCGGCACACAGCCGTCTGCCCACAAACTGTGGCAGGCGAAAAGCCTTGGTAAGCACACTAAAGGCTGGCAGGACAAGTATCTTCTTGGCAGCTGCTCCTCGCAGACAGGAGGAGAGGCAGCAGCAAGCTGATCTGCTGGAGCTCACCTTGCTGCCTGCCCTGATTGGTCCCTAACAAGATCTTTATGAGGTGTTCAAGCAGAAGTGAGGTGTTACACACTTAAACCAAACGTGGGCTGTTCTCTGCAGGACAATCTGTGGTGAAGCAGGTATTTGCTGGTGATACTTTGTGGTGGTAGCAACAGGAGAAAGCCCTTTTCCCTTGGGCTTTCCTGGAGGGTACTGTGGTGTTGGGGTTCTGCTGGAGCCATTCTCCCTGCAAGGAGGACCAGCAATGCCATCTTGCCATGGAGATGGTGCAGGGCACCCTACTGCCTGCTTCCTAGGTCTTCTTTGTGGTGCATAAACCTTCAAGCAGGCTGCATAGGCCTTTCCTTCAAAATTATTTTTAACAGCATGTGAAGAAATATTGGAAGGAGTGTAGCTGTGGAACTGAACCTGAGGGTGCCCATCAAGGGACATCATTTAAACAGTACTGGGCAATAATGCATAGAAGTATTTTTTATCATGTGCTGGGCCTTATGTGCTTTGGGTAACAAGAAAAGCTTCAGTCTGAGAAACAACAAACAAAATGCCAAGGAGGGGACACTGCTTGAAAATTGAAGGGTTCTTTCAGCCTGGGGGTGGGGGCAGCTAATCCTGACACTATCCTGCAACTTATTTCTGCTTCATTAGACATGTCTGTGACCTGTGAAATTCTGCTTAGGAAAATGGGAACCCATCAGTGGATGTAGATATGAGAGGTTTACAGAAATGTGCTTTGTAGCTGCACATTGACAAGTCTGTGCCTCCTGATGTCCTCAGCCTTTTTTTTGGCTTAACTCTCAAAATTCCTCAGCATATTTTTTCTGCCTGAATCTGACTGAGTCTCTTGCAGCCCTGTACCTTAGGGCTCGGTTTGTGTCTCTCTGGGGAGATGGAGTTTCCATTTTAGGCACTGAGTTTCTAGTTATACAACTAAAGAGAAATGATGTGCTCATCAGAAGCATTCCCCATCCCTGCCACAAGCATTCTGGGGAGCAGTTTAGGCTTCCTGGAAGCCCTCATGGCAGCTCTTGGTTGATGGCAGCTAACCCAGACACATCACGTGTAGGTGGCTTCTCCAGGCATGGGAAGCACCTGGCTGAGAAGACAGGTCTGCTGTTACTCTTGCTGCTGACAGATGACTCTCCCGGTCAAAGGGCTTTCATCTTCAAGTCTTTACACTGGCACTATTTTGCATAAATGGAGCAGAGAGGTCTAGGTGTGAGTTTTTAGGGTCAGAAGTCTTCTCAACGGGGTCCATGCAGTCTTCTTCCACTGAAGAGGACTGAGCTGGGCTGGCTGAAGGTACCTGCTGTCTCTGCAACTGCCAGAGAACCTACCTTGCATCCTCCCTAATGCTTTCTCTTAAAAAGAGTGGAATGATTCAATACCCTTCTCTCCCGTGTAGCAGCTTGGTCTGAGAATCTGCTAGAGACTTGTCACCATGACCCTGGCTGGGGAAAGGAGTCCCTCTGTCCATCACACAGGACATACAGGCATACATCCTTCTCACTGCACCTCCTTTCACCTCAACTGTTTGGAAGACTGATGACCACTGTGAGGTTTTTTGAAAGCAAATCGTACATTCCGGATTTCCCCGTTTAGTTTCTACTAACACACTGGCTGACAGCATTAAGGTAACTTATGATGCTGACTAAGCTCCTTTCTCCCCCACTATTATTAATGTTGCTCAAGTGAAAACTGCTTACAGCTAATATCTTGCCAATACAGTTACAGTTGATGCTGCTTCAATGTTGTTGCAACAGTATCTTGGCTGATCAGATGAACGTGGTAACAATGCTGGGAGTTACTTGACTGACAGCCAAATATTGCTTTTGGAAATACTAAAATGATCAGTGCTCCTAAGGAAGGAAAACAAACACCCTGCCAAGCAGTAGTAACATGTTTTAAACAGATGCATTCTGCCATAGTGGGACATTTGTGCAGATAAATGCAGCAGTCCCAATTTCTAAACTGTTTGGAAAAGATGACATGGTGTTGTTTTAGGTTGAAAATGAGTATGTAGGAATCTGCATGGGTTTATGCCTGACTGATTTTTTGGAGATCATCTGTGAGGATAAAGCCCCTAAACCCACCCTGGGGAAAGGTACCACATTAATCCCCCACTCCACCAGTCCCACCTGCTGCTGCCAAGCACAGTTCATCACTTAATGCCCAGGTCAGCTCACAGCTCTCATTCCGACCTGTGGGACTGTTGAAGAGCCATAAAGGGTAAAACCTGTGCAAGCAATTTATTAAGCACTTGAATTCCCTGTGCCTTTTAAAGGGACTGTTTATTAGAGCAACTTTGATTAGGGAATGAACTTGAAGCACAGTAACTATTGCTCTTGATTGCAGTATCCTAAATCCTACTTGCTATTAGAGCCTTCATTTTCCCAAGGCTTATTTTGGGGATTTTTTTATTTTCCTCTTTGAATGGAATCATGTGTGTGGAATACTCTTACAGATCTAGATTACAGAGCATCCACTGCAATTACTGAACGTAGGAGTGCTATGTGATACTCCCGAAAAGTTCTACCTTCCCAGTACTGAGGCAGCAGAGATTGTTATACACAGGGTCCTGTAAAGTAGGTCAATTTTAATAACCCTTTCTGCTTTGTGTTCCTTCAACGTATTCTACAGGCGAGCCCATTCTACTCCATTCAACTCCTAACATTCACTAGAGTTGTTTAAGGGAATTAACAGCTGTGCCATAGTTTTTCATGAAATCATCACTGTGTTTTGTTTCACAGCAGTATTACCTTAAAGACACACAGTCTTACTTCTGGCTCACCACTGGAGCAGATCTTCAGCATGAGCCCAAAAGTAATGGACAGGGCTTATGAGTCTCTGACAACAGTTTCCAAGGAGCAATTCACATTTGCTTGTTGCCTTTAGATAAAGAGTATGTACATGCAGCTGAAGTTAGAGTAGGACACTGTTGGTTATGTGCAGTTTTTAAATGACAATTCTGTTCTTGGAGATGCTGCTCCCCTGAATAAAGGCACCCCAATCTACCTCCTGAGAGTAGCTGCCAAGACAAACTTCAGATACCCATTTTCTCTTCACCTTCTCATGGCTCTCCCATCACTGTAGGCAAGGGCAATACAGCCTCCTGCAACAGCACCTTCTGCATGTTCACGAAAGGAGTTATCAGCTCTGAACCTGCCTGGTCTCCTACACCCATCTGCAGCTCACCATACATCATCTCTGCAGTACTTGCTCCAACTGCTGAGAGCATAAAACCTGAAAGGCGAAAAAGAAAGAAGGACAGTCTGGAGACTGTTATGCTGCTCCTTATACCCTTCTGCACATGAAACCTGGTCCAGAAGAACGGCCTATCTGCTCTGTTGCTCATTATTCTCCTCTCCCACCCCTTCAGGCAACAGTTAAATTACCCTGGGCATTTCAGGCAAATACACATATCTTACAGTCCTGAAGCCATTTATAAATAGATTTTTATTTATAAAGTCAATTTACATAAAATATGATACTCTCTTAAAAACTGCTTATGTACAACTTAAGAAATCCTAGCAAGTGCATACAAAAATGCCTTCAATACATTTTTTTCAAAAAAAAACTTCAGTTTTTAGAGAAGTGGACCTTCACACCAGGCAAACTCTGACACCACGTTGAAACACAACTTTACAGTCTTTCACTGAAGTGTTTGGAGAGAATAATAATAATAAAAAAACCAAACAAACACCTTTTTATCTACACCATGTATGTTCCCAAAACATTCTAGCTGGCAGTGTTCAAGAACAAGTGAATAGGACTTGCTAAAAATAGAACCATCTTTTCAACCCTTTTCTCTAAGGTTTCTTGTACAAAAATAAGTCTTCATACACCAATGTTCCCACAGGCAGTTCAAGTTACATATAAAATAGAATCTGACATGATAAAAAATTCCCTCCCCCTCCAGAAACAAGGAAGCATCAAGTGTTTTTGATTTCTTTTTTTCCTTTCCACCCCTCCAAAGCAACACCAGACAGCAGCGGCGGGAGGGAAGCGGGTTCGCTCGGGCATCCTCTCCGTCGGTCGGCAGCTCCCGGCGGGCAGGCGGAGACGCTGCCCCGGCGCAAGGAGCGGGGCCCCACAGTGAGTTACATCATTGCACTTTCCACGACCCGAAGACGACCGATGAACCCGGTGAGAAAAGCAGCCAGCGGGGTCCCGCCGGGAAGGAGGTCAGTACTTCCAGGGGGGATGCTGCGGGCGCCGAGGTGCTGCGAGCTGAGCGCGGCTGCGGAGAGATGTGAGGAGAGCCCCGGGTGGGTCCGTGCCCCGCTCCCCCGAGCGCCGGGGCGGGAAAGCGGCCCCCCCTCCCCTCCGGCTG
>VXAY01003304.1:769181-897051 GCA_013399855.1 Oxyruncus cristatus
CGGCGGAGCTCCCGCCCCGCGGCCCGTCCTGCCCCGTCCCTGCCCCTGTCCCTCGGGGTGCGCTCCCTGCCGACCCCCCCGCCGCCCGCCCCGGCTGCAGCTTCTCCTGCAGATCACCCCCGCTGCCCTTGTGATTGTTAATATTTTATGTTTAATTTAGTTTTTATTATTGTTCGGGGCCTCCTCCACACGCTGGAGCGGACACGCACGAGCAGCCGGGATTCCCCCTGCTCCCCTTGAGGTGGAAGCCCGGGTCCTGTGCCTTCAAATGTGCCAGCAACCCGCCCCCTCCCAAAAGCGGGTACCTTGCGGGTGACCCAGGGCTTTCCCCGCGGAGCGGTGAGTGCCGGCACCCGGCTGCCGGTCGGCAAACAGAAGCAAACAGGCTCTGCTTTGTTAGATCCACCGAAAAAGTATAATAATGAAAATTTATAGCAGTGATGTGAGTCATCTTACCAAGGCTGTTCTCTGCAGGCCAGCTTTTTGGGCTTCAATTGGAGTTTCAAGGATAATGGCATAGAGAGAAGAAGGAAAATGTAAAGCTTTTGTGGCTCAGAGATTGCACCCTGGCTTCCCTCTGCCAGGCCAAGGAGTGCCTCTGGGCTCTCCATCAAGCAAGCCTTGCTTCCAGCTCCAGTAGGAAGAGCAGCAGGGTAAGGTGCTTTGGGATAGCTGAATTGAATGGCGAGGGAAAAAGAGCTTCCTTTTGGAGTCCTGGAAGCTGGTGTGAAGAGATAACTTGCACAGTGTTTTGCTAAATGGACATGGTGGATGGAGGGGGCTACATGAACCCAATGCCCAAGGGCTGCTTCCACTCTCAGCTTCAGCAAACAAAAAGATCCTAATGTGATGCTAAAACAGGCCCTCTCACTGCCTTCCATGGGGCCAGCCATGTCCCCTGTGCCAGGTGCCAAGCTGGAGCTGGTGTGGCCCCTTGGCATGACCACTGAGGGGTTAAATCAGCTGCTAATTAGAGTTAACTGAAGTGCAAGTTGTCTTCTGCAGGTCTCCCTCCAGTCAGAGGCATGCAGAGGAAGGAGGTTTAGGGCAGTTCAGTTACATTTGCTTCGCTTTTGGGGAGGGATCATAACCCCACCTTGGGAAAATGCTCAAAGCTGGTGTCACTGGCAGCAACTTGGTGGCGGGAATGTTTGCATGCCCATGGCAGAGCTGTCATCACATGGACAGGTGCCAGCAAGGCTCTGCAGCATGATTTGGGTATTGAAGTAAGGGTCTGTGTATCCCCCTGGCTACCCTGAACCTCCCTGGTGCTGCTCCTTGGGTGTATCGAAGCCAAAACTGGTAATCCATGATTTCTAGATGTGACATGGAGGGGGCTCTTTGTACCTGTGTGGGGTATTTAGGAAGCAGCAAGGCTCCACCATGTTGAAAGATAAATATTTTTCCTGGGGATCTGTTGCAATGGCAGTGGGTTGAAGGAACCAGGCCCACTGGGGTGTCACAGGCAGTCAGGCTGAAATTCCTGGAAGTGACAGTAAGGAGCCTGTGAGCG
Source organism: Oxyruncus cristatus (assembly GCA_013399855.1). Taxonomy (NCBI): domain Eukaryota; kingdom Metazoa; phylum Chordata; class Aves; order Passeriformes; family Cotingidae; genus Oxyruncus; species Oxyruncus cristatus. Next base: position 770,695 of record VXAY01003304.1, read on the forward strand.
CTTCGCTTTTCTTGCAATCCCACTCAAGGACGCATAAGGTTTAGCACCCAAATTCAGTGGCTTCTGAGACATTCCTGGCCGTGCTGTAGGCCTGGGGGAAAACCAAGGCTGGGAAAACCAGCTTCTCTGAAGGATTTGACCCGAGAGAAGCAGCTCACAGCGTGTGGCGCAGATGGGAGCATTCTGCCTGGTGGGTTCCCAGCAGCGCAGGGGAGCTGCTTGTGCCTGTGGTCGTGTTTGTGAGAGTGAGCATTCACAGGCGCTTGCTCAGCTCACGCAATGTAGTGCTCTTGTCTTCAGCACCCACAAAGCTGCCTTGGCTGGTGAAAGGGGCTTCCCTCGCACTCGCTGTCAGTCACAGCTTAGTCAGCAAGAACATTACTGCAGTGGAGTAATATCAATGTTCTTTTATTACCTCGTCTTTAATTTCTGCTGAAAGCCTTTCTCACAGGAAAGGGGAAGCTATTGTCCTTGAAACTTTTCAAGAGAAAACCTTCTGTATCAAAGAGCCACGCTCAAGAGTAATAACTGGATTTTTATCATACAAAAATAACTGCAGGGAATTTTTTTCATTAATAATGCGCACTTCAAACATCAGTAAACCCAGTCTCAAGGGAGAGTGTGCAGCCTCCAGCCGTAGTGATTCCACACTCAGGTCAGGGATGAACTTGACTTGTCCAAATTGGCTTCAGGGCTGCTGATCACAACGCGTGTTTCCAGCAAGATGTGGCCATTAGCTCTGAGCCTGAGCACAACACACAGCAACTGCTTACATTTTCCTAACAGTGGAGCTGGCTTCCTGACAGTCTGAAGGAACCCAGGTAGGCACATCTCGTACTCAGAGAAGTGCAATCTTATTTGAAATCTCTTTATACAGTTAATGACTATGTAAGATCCAGTAGAACAAGACATCATTAAACAATGTCTGTGTTCACAATCAACTTCCTGATCATAATCTCGGGAGAGAGAGCATCCAACAATGTGCTACCCATCCCCAGAGAGTAGGGAGAAGAAATTCTCCTCTTCTGGAGCAGGTGAGGCAAAAATGATAATTCATGGTTGGTGAGGACATCTTGCAGCCCCGTGTGGCTTCATCCAGCATGCTGCAAGGTGGCTAAACTACTCTCAGAGAGAGGGGAACTCAGTCATCACAGGTCTCCAAGCCCTGACCTTACATGCTAATTCTTGCATCGGCCAAAGGTGAGAGCAAAGTGCCGCCCCTGCCTTGTCACATGTCACCTGCAAATGGGGTGCTGGGTCAGTGCAAATGTACCTGAGTTACAGGCAGCTGACATGAGCTTTCTAGGGGTTTTTTGCCAAAACTTTATGGACCTCAGTGGAAAGCAAAAGAGATCCTGTTGAAATAAGTCATGAGAGGAGGAATGCCAGAAATAAAGGGCAATGGGCAGTTGAGCAGCCATATTCTTGTGAGCAGGTGTGTCCCTGTTTGCCAGAATGGGCTGGTTTTTTTTGGAGCAGAGCTAGATGGAGCAGGGCTCACATTGTGTCTTCAGGTCTATCATCTGCACAGCTGGCTCCTGGGCAGTTAAGGTTTGCAATTAGATAACAAGAAGAAAAGAAAAAATAATTTAGTTTGAGTTGGGGGATGTGCTTTAGAGATAAGAGTACAATTCTTTTACTTTCAGTGGAGAAAAAAGTTCATTTGAGTTTATTCTTTGCAGGGAACTCCCTGTCTTCAGCTTATGCTCTTTTCCAATGTAATCTTTCTATGGTTTGATGAACTATTTTTAATAACTGTTCTGGCATTTTATTTTCTCACTTATAATAATTTCAGATTGCCTGGGAATCACTAGAGGATTTCAGAGACACACATTGAAAATAATAAGTAAAAAAGCCCTTTGGAGATATTATGATTTCTCTCTGGTTTTGTCTCTTTCAAGGCAGCCTCCAGCCAGCCTTCTTTCCATTCACAGTGGAGTTGTATAGTGCATCTGAAGCTTGGCAAAGCCCAGCACCTCCTCCTTTTCTCCTCTCCTTCCCTTTTTGAAAAGAGATGGCCCTGGGTTTAAAAGTTGATTTTTAGCTTTGATTGTGTGCATGTGCTATATGAATGCTAAGCAGCCTTTACAATGCATCCTTGTGATGTGCCCGGGAAGGCAGGCGCGGGCTGTGTGGTCTCCCTGGTTTCCCATCATTCCTATGGCTGCCGTGCGGTTTGATATGGACATGTTTTATTTACGAGCAAGCTTCGGGGTGAATACAGCCATGTTACGGGCGGTAGCTGAGGGACCGAATGGGCTGAGCCACTGACACTTGTAAATCTGCCACATTTGGAGCTGGCTTCTGCTGTGGAGGAGAGGTATTTTCCCGAATGGTGCTGTAGGCTGGAAAAGGAGGAGACTCCTGAGAAGCGGCAGGGACCTGGCAGAGATGTGTTCTGTCTGGATGATGGGTGTAGTTTTGGCTCCTGGGTAACATCCTCTTCCTTGCTTCCAGCCCATCCTTTCTTAGGAGCATGAGTAGCAGTGTCCCAAAGCCAAGGGGAAAGTTTCTCTTACCTGCTGCCTTGACAGAGTTCAAGCAGCTGAGGCTGGGGTGTTGCTGTTCCATCAATGGTGCCTGCACCAACAGAGTTAAGAGCCAGAAAAGCGGACATCGAGAAAGCAACAGCATGAATTCAGCCTCTTCTCCATTTGTGTTTAGTGTCCCAAGTTCACCTCATGCAGTATTAACACATCAGATCCCACAGCTCTTTCAGGACATCCCTCTGACAGTGTTGGCATAATTTCCCTCCAGCTCAGAAGAGGGTTGTAGGTTTATAGCTTTGCAAAAAATATAGCCTGGCTTGTTCCCTTTTTTAAATCAGTCCTTCCCTTCTGGATGAGGTGACATGTCCTTCTGAGACCTGTGCAGTTGGGGATGCTGGTATATATTTTCATAACAGAAATCTGCAAGCTGCCACAAGGCTAAACGAAGAGAGCACCTATCCTCCCTGGGGTATTTTCAGACTCACTACCATCTTGCCATGCTCCAGCTGATAATCAGAGATAAGGGATGAAGCCACAGGCAGGAGCTGTGGTCACCTGTGGCTTTTGCACACCATTTGAGAGTGATAATTTGTGCTTTTGCAAAGTGGACCAACTGATAAAACCTGGCAGGGCAGGGCAGGCAGGAGGCTGAGTCTCGCTGGAAAAGCCATGCTGCCATCCAGCCCACATGCTGACTGCAAGGGTGGTTCCCCAGCAAGCCACCAGCCCTGCCTCTCTTCCCACTGGGATGAGGCTGGGGGGACAATCTGCTTCTCACCAGTGCTCCCTGGACAGAGAGCTGCTGAGGCAGGTGTGTGCTAATGACAGGGCACCCAGAGGAAGTTTAATCCCACAGAAAGTTGTACAGATTGCCCTTTTGATGGGTACAGGTAAGACAAGCACATGGACTCCCATTGTGCTCCTCTCAGTAGTGCCCTTTCATGTACCAAACGTGCCTCTCTCAATCACAGCCCAACCTCTTAAGAACCCAGTTATGCTGATGTTTTTTTTGGGTGAGAGACTGACTTTTTCTTTCGCTTTCTTTTTGGGTGAGGGAGTAACTCCTTTTACTCTTGTTATCTTTTTAATGTTAGAAATCTACATGCACTCTGCTCTCAGAGCTCTGTGAATCAGTGAGGGTACCCATTTTTATGGCTGGAGACAAAAGGAAGTAGAACATATATTGTGGAAAGATAGAAGCCCTTCCAAGGGGTGTAGATGACGATTTTGTGACCTCTCATGTGGACCTGCTGTGAGGTGTGAGGCTTCTGAAGGGACAGAGAAGACCTTTGTTCAACTGGGGAGGGAACTGCCCTTTAGAAAGCCCACGTCGATCATCCCGACGTTCGGGAAGGGGTTCTGCTGGCCTATGGGGACCTCTAGTGTGAGACCTGCTTCTCACAGGTCTTGTTGCCGTGGCCGGCATTTAGGACTGGGGAAGGAACTGGGGGTCTAGGGGGAAAAAACAGATGGGCTCCATGTTTTTTCTCCTGTCCCTCGCTATGAAACAGACTCCGGGTGTGCTCAGGGCAGGTAAGACGGTTACACACTTGCTCACTGTCGCTCGTGGTTGGGCTGCCCCAGCTGGTGTTCAACGCAGAACTGTTCTCATACCTTCTTGCAACCCTTCCAGACTTAATCTAATCTCTAACTCCACCTGTGGACCATCCCTGCTGCCTTTACACCCGTGATTCCTCCCCTTGAAAATGCAAGTGACAACACCCCCATCTGTCCCTTCGTACCAGAACAAATGATGGGTGCTCACAGCTCTGCATTCAGATGCAGTCCGAACTCTGACAGTGTTTTATAAGGCATTTTCCCCTGGCCTGTCCCCAGGGCTCCTGCTCCTGAACAGGGGTGGCTGGGCATCACCTACCTCACAAGCCTGTTGTCCTCTCCCCACTGCCCTCCTTCCCTGCTGGCCATCTCTTGGTTTTTCTCAAGTGGTCTTCAGTTGGTGGCCAGAGATGGAAGGTCTCTGTCTGCACACGGGTGCATCAGTTTCTCCTGCTGGCCATCAGACAGCACCCCCCTAGGGCAGGGACCTGCAAGCCGTGGGGGCACCTGTTTCTGGCAACAGCCGTGGCAGCTCTCAGTGGTGTCTCGGGAGGTTGCAACCAAGGTATTTTGCAAGAAAGCCAGTGATGTAGTCATAAAATCATGACATGGTTTTTCCCGTACACATAGCTTTGTGCAACTCACTTTCTCTTGCTTCTCTTTGCTCTACAAACTGCATCCTCCTTCCTTTTTTCACTCCTCTCCTCCTGCTTCTTTGTCATCTTCCTGTAACTGCAGTAACTAAGGTGGGATGATTTTACTTTTTTACCCCCTTTCTTTGCCTCCTGGGAAAAATGCAACTAGTTTTCATTATTCTGTTTCACTTGTTTTCCAGGTGAAAACAGGTCTTGTTCCTTCTTGAAAACCAGTCTTGTTCCGAAACAAAGGATGATCGAGGCACTCACTCGTTCAGGCTCACTTTGGCCAATTGTTCTTGAGGCTTCTTTGTGATTTAGTTTTGAGAAATATGCATTTAGGAGACAGCTGGTTTTGAAGACCAGAAGTCACCTGAGTCTTTTGTAGCTGTGGGTCCACAGAGTCTTCAGTGATAGGAAAGGGCAAATAATGTCCATGGACAGTGAGGGTCTCTCGAGCAGGGGGTTATATTTACACATAGCCATTTTCTTGAATAAAAAATACCAAAGGTGGTTTATTCCCTTGTCCACAAATAAAAGTTTTAATAGAGTCTCAGCCATAGGTTATTGCCATGTGGTGGTTTTAAACTTAGAGAGAAGACTCTTACACAGATCTGTTTGGGGGATTTGATCTCTTCTTCAAACAACAGTTTTGTTTTTTTTCGAAATAACACTTTCCTAAACTTTTCCCCCAATACACTTTTTATGCAGATTATATAAAAAAAAGTTTCTGACCATGTTGATTAAGCAAAACTTCATCCCACTGAAAGTCAAGCCCAGGGTATTTTGATACTGACTCTTGACTGAAGAGTTTCAAAAATTTTTTTTAAGGAGCTATGCTCCAAACTCCGTGAAAGGTTGTTTTTCTCTATGTCTTTCCTTCTTTCCCAGCTGGGGAGAAAGAGCGTGTGGGAGCTGACAGCAGCCGACTGAGCCTGTGCAGAAGGTGACTGCCCTAAACAGGATTTACTAATCAGGCAGGAGGAGGTGCATCGGCACGTGGTGGGGACTGCGCTTCCTGAGAGGCCCCGCTGTGGTCATGCCTCCCTTTGGTGGAAACCCGGGCTTTATCAAGGGCTGGAGGGACCAGCTGCAGCTCTCTCTGGGGACAAGCTGCCATGGGACTGAGGTGCGGGATGAGGACCACCAAGTGCCAGCTGCTGGTGACCAGCCTCTGTGTGATGGTGAGCAGGCAGGTTTGGGGGGATCTCTGCAGAACCAAGATGAACCATTGCCTTTCCCATCCCTGCTCAGAGAGGGCCAGGTTTTCCCACGTTCTGTTTTTCGCGGGCGGAGGGCAAGCAAAGCCAACTGCCTGAGTTATCATTGCGCCCTGGGTGGTTATCGCTGGCCACCAGCACTGCCCCCCCCTTCGCTGAAACTTCTGGTTTCTCAGGGCTGTCTCACCACTGCAGCTCTTTCACAACTCAGCAGCTGCCTCGAAAGAGAAAGGAAAGGTCCCTGCTGGCAGAATGGGTGGTTTTCAGCAAAAAGATATTTGCTTCTGTCTCCTTGGAGCAAAAGAGGGTGGATGGACAAGGTGCAGTCACGCTTGTTGCCGGGAGGGTGGTTGGCTGCAGGTGGAGTCAGTGTGAAGAAACTGCAAGGCTTTGATGGAAGTGTGTGTGAGAGACCTGTGGATCGGCACTGCAAAGCAAAAGCAATTCTAGGGATTTTTTTTTATCAGCTTTTGAAGCAAATTCAAGGGGAGTTTCTTGACATCTGCTGTTAGAGCTGATGGGAAATGGTGGAAACTGGAGAACACTTCTCCTGGATGTTTTTGACTTGTATGTTCTTGTTGCCTTTTCACTTCATTTAAACTTGCCAGGTTAATACTACTACTACTACTACTAATAATCTATTTAGCTCCAAGAGTGTTGGCGGCTTGGAGAGAGTGTCATTAAAAGTAGTATCTTATTTTGGGCCACACATGAAATTCTCAGTTTGTCCAAATTCCAGCATTCCAAGACTGTTGGCTGCAGCAGCTGAAAGGTTGTTCGCTCTTCCCAATAACAAAATATGTCATTTGGAAGAAATCAAAGGAGTACTGGTAGCAAGCATTAAGTTTAGAGGAACCTTTAAGGCACAGCTGCTGTGGATGGTTAGAATCACCCTATTGCTGTTGGAAGGATTTTAGACTGCTGTTTCTCAGAAATCTGAGCTAATTGGTGTTGCACTTAGCATTTTGCTGGGTGTGGGTCAAGATATGCAGTAATGTACAGTGTGAAGGGTCAGAAGGTGCCACATACTACGTTGGACAAAATGCTATGGTTTGGATATATTTATTCTCCAAAACTGTAAGTCTCCCCCAGAAGTTATTCCAAAATGTCACACAGAGGGGATTATGGTGACATCGCACAGTCACATTTGGCACAGGTACAGTTACCTTGTGTTTCCCTATTGTAAAGGCAGAAAAAGGTGATGTCTTATCTTAGGAGCTAGGAGCGGGCTTACGTTTTGTATTTGACAGGTTCAGTACACTAAATTTGGATCTGGTTCTAACTGTCCCAGTGTTGGTGCCTCTGCCACCAGTCATGCTGTGAGGAGCCCTGCCCTAGAGCCAGGTGCCATCAGAAATGTTCCCTCTCCATCACCTGGACCTACTCTGGGCAACACGGACGGTGATGTGCTGGTAGTTGCCCCATAGGCATACCTGTGCTTTCAGGGGTGGGACAGAGGCAGACAGGCCAGCAACATGTTACAGAGACAGAAGCCAGCACAGATAACTTAGAACAGTACAGGACTCATCTCTTTGCACTCTACAATAGGAAATAGAGCCATCAGCAGGCAATGGGACTAGTATTGCGAAGAGCAAATCAAAGAATGTCATCCCTGCCCAAAGCCACTCTTGAAGGTGGCAGCCCTCACAACTGCACTTGTGTAGTCTGCAGGATGGGGTGGGACTGCTCAGGTGTGCTGCAAGAGCATTGATCCTCTGGGGTTTCTTCATGTGGTGGGAATTTAATCCACAGACAATGGCAAAGAGGCTGTGGGCTGCAGAGTATCACATGTACTCATTATGCAAGAGAGAAAAAGAGCTTTAGTATTTTTAAGTGTCTGGGGTTTGTCCTTTTATGTGCACTTTGGGGTACATGTGGTGGTCTCTGGATGATCAGGCTGTCTGCATTTGCGTGGGGCTCAGGAGCATCCAGGTACACCTCAAAGCTTTGTGTGCACCCAACAAGAGCTGCTGCCTTGTAAATTCCTTCCTAAAACCCTTCTTTTCCAGCTGCTGGGGCTATCCATTGCCACGCTGAGCACAGTTACCCACTATGGTCTCCATTTCACCCTCATCAGCGATATCTCCCTGGATGGCAACTCCTACAGGGTCATCCACTACAGAGGTATGTTGTGGTCACATCCCAATGAGACCTTTCGTGATACCAGGAGCTGCAAAATTCTCTAAACCAATCAAGGAAATGCAGAGGTATCTCAAGAGGAGGAAGGGGCTGGTCTTTGGAGGATGCGTTAGGACTAACACAGTCTCACAGGCACTTTTTCCCCCCTATATCAGACCCTCATGCCAGGCACTAAAGGGTGCTGTGGGGGCACGGGGTGCTCAGGTGCTTCTGCATTTGCACCTGTGCCTCTATTCACCACCTCCCCATCCTCCCCCCTTTCAGCATAGGGGGAGCTCCTCCGCCACAGACAATCCAAAGGTGCAGGGCTGGCAGGGCCCTGGGATCATGGAGAGAGAGACTGTTCAAGAAATTGAAGCAGAGCATAGAAAATTGAGGCTGGGACGAGAAATGTGTGGAAACTCCTGGGGTACTTTCCCTTTCACAATGGAGAAATAAACTGAGTCTCAAGTACAAGGGTAGAGCAAAGATAGCCCACATACTAAAATACCCTGCTCACCCGTGCTGCACTTGCATCTGCTGCTTCTTCCAAGCTGTACTCTGCGCTTAAACATGCTCATACCCTCTCTAGATCCTGGTTCCCAATTTCAGTTTAACAAAGCAGGAGTAAAAACCATGTTAGTCCAAAGCTAAGGTGCAGTCCTCCCCTGTTCCCACACACATAGGGTTTATATACTGGCACTGACTGCAGCTTTGCAGGCTCTCCCATCCCAGCCACCGCTCTCCAGCAACGCTTCCACTTGCCTTGCTTGCAAGCATTACCTCTGCATGGCTGGTGTAGCAAAGCCCTTTGCAGCACTGTGGTCCTTGAGCCCTGCCCTGGGGTACTGGCTGTGATCCTGCCTTAGCCAGGAGGAAACCGGAGAGCGAATGTTGCACCAGATTAGCAGCGCCCGGAGCCCCGATAGGGGCCGTGGGACAGCTGCTGCACTCCCCATTCGGGGTGATCCTTATCAGGGTGCTGAAATAATTGGCAGCTTGCGGTCTGTTGGGTGGACCAACACCCTTTTAGGGTGCTTCACTCTGCTGGAGCTGTGGGAACAGTTTAGTGGTTTGCAGCCCTGCCAGGCAAGCAAAGCATACACAGAAGGGGGGTATTGAATAAATTACTGGAAAATTCCGATTCTGCAACCTGGTCATTTTGGGCCAGCTCCCCAAAATGCACTTTTTGGCCCCTCTGTGGGTGACAGCACCAGACTAGTCCTCTTCTAGCACTTAGCATCTGACCACAGCTCCCATGTCTGACTTCCTTCCAGCTTTCTACTTTGGGATCTGCCTCAGCATGACCCTGATCCTGGCAGCCCTGCTGAGCTCTGCTGCCACGGTGCGGGAATCCCAATGCCTTACCGCCATGGTGCGTATCCAGAGGGACTGGATGGGGGGGGACCTTCATCACCGTGAGCTGGTGCTGTAAAAGTGTGGTGCTGGGGGCTGTTTTGCCTTGTGCCTGAGAGCATGCGCGACTGGGGAAGGAGGCCCTGTTGTTCCACCCTGTGCTGCAAAGTGACATTTTTGTAAAAGCATGACCTTGCAGAGCTCTTCAGGCTGAGGATTGCATCCTTCTGCACCTTGTTTCTTTTGCCAAGGTCCTCTGTATGCAGCTTTCAGAGGGAAGGTGCTTATTTGCCAAAGCCACTACGGTGATGACAATTCCAGGGTATTTCTTTTCTCACCAAGTCAACACATGGTTTATGCGGGGAAACTTTAGCAGTGCAATTTTGAGTCCCACTCTGTTCCCTTGACTTGTGACAGCAAAATTTGCCTGCCTCCTTCCTCTCACACTGCAAACATCCACCACAGTGGTGCTGGTGTGAGGCGTACAAAGCGTGGCAGCAGGCACGGGGGATCTGGGCTGGACCCTCAGTTTCAGCCTACAAGGAGAGGGTGAAGAGGTAGCACAAGAGCTGAAATTCCCCCTTTCTCCTCTCCATCACCCCAGCGGAGTGCGTGTTTGGGTCTAGACCATGTCAACAGTAGTAAGCTGGGTTGTGAGCTCAGCTCCATTTAAAAAGATGGCCTGCACATGGGGCTTAGCTTGCACAGAACAGCTTCCAGCCTCAGAGCTGCAGGGATGAGTGGAAAAGCACTGCTCACTGCATGTTTTCCTGTGCTAAGTGAAGGGCAGGAGTTAACAGGTGGGCTGTTGAGCATGAAGTTGTGCTTAATATAAAATAATTGCATTGCTGTCATACATAAACTAACTTTAAAGAGATTTATCTAATCTATGCAAATGGGGAAAATTATACTGGTGGCAGAAATAAGAAGCTGACACCTTAAAATTCAGTGCAAATCAGCTACTGAAGTTAACGTTTTCATCTCCTCTAAATGCAATCTTCCTTTCTCTGTTAGAGATGCTCACAGGGGCCTGAGTGACACAGTTCCCATTAATACCGCTAGCAGAAGATGAGTAACTCCCCCCTCTTTTGCTGAAGTGTATTTAACGTGTGCCCGCAATTACCGCATCAAACCCAACAGGTGGCTGTGTACGGATTCATGGAGATTGTCATGGCTGCCCGAAAATACAGTCGAACTTCTCTATAAGGTTTATTTGTTGGCTTCCTCTCTGGTATAGTTTGGGCCGTGCCACCGCGTAGAACGGGCTGTTAAAATTGTAGTCCTTTACTGAGGCGATAGTTAAAGCCTGCCTTCCCCGCGGCTGTGGCGACGCGGCACCATCCCACGCTGCTCTCACCAGGGAGCCTCTCGGCTGCCTTTCAGCCCCGTTTCCGCCGTCCCCGGCAGCGTGGGGGGCAGTGTCCAGGCTCCGGGCAGGAGGCGAGGGGCGATGCCCGAGCGAGGGGGCGCTCCACCGCCGCGCTCCGCCGCTGGAGGGGGCCGCGGGCCCGCCAGCCGCCCGCTTCCCGCTGGCACCGGGAGATGCCGGGGAACGCTCCGGGAACGGGAGCAGTACCCGTAACCCGTGCCTGGTGCTGGCACATCCCCAGCCCTCAGAAATTGACGGAAACCCTGGGAAATACCTGAGGCCTGGCCACCAGCAACCGTATTCTCTGCTGCAATTCGTTCAAGCGGCTCATCAGCATCTTAAGTCACACACGGGAACTTTGCCTATTCCTGTGAATCGCTTCCGGCGCCCCGCGCCCCTTCTAACCGTGTCTTACACCAAGGGCCAGCCTGCTGCTTGTTTTCCCCCCAGTTCCCGCCCCCTCCCAAGGCACATTTAGCTGCCTGCGAGAAGCAAAGGCAGGGAGAGCCAACCCTGACGGCTGCCGTGAGGTGTAATGGCAGGCGGGAATGGGGTTCTGCCCTGTGGGGCTCCAAAACTTCTTCTCAGTGTCTCGTCCAGCCCTGCCGATCCCTGCTGGGCTGTGGCTTACAGCCCCGCTGCTTGTTGCTTTTTTCCTCCTTCTGCAATAGAGATGATCTTTCACATTCCCCCGCTATTGATTTTAAAGGACTTTTCCTCCCTGCAAAGAGTGTGTCTTGTTTAGAAGACCATTTAATTCGCCCTAATCAAAGAGGGAAGATACCAGACTATTGGCCTGACATCTGTGGCTGTACATGAAACCGAGCCACACTCAGGGGATGTCTGCATCAGTGTGGCTAATCCACCACAATGCCACTTGGTAAACCAGCCACCCAGGGGAAAAGCTAACCAGGATGCAGATGGACTTAAAAAGAGCACTTTTTTTTGTCTATTTGAATTATAAATGCTCATGCTGCCTGGCTATCTGGAGGTTTGTGTGTTTAAAGATCAGGGGTCTCAGGTCTTTGCAGACATTACTGGTGCTGTTCTAATAACAGTACACAGTGGTGCACAGTGGTTAGAAACTAGAACAGGCCAAACTGGTTTAAGCACATATATCTCCGGAGATTGTCTTGTAGCTTCATTAGCAGCATCACCAGACCAGACAGATGCTACTGCACATCCACTGATGCTTGCAAGGAAGCTGGTTTCGAGAAAGTAATGGAGAACTTAAGGGTAAAAAATGATGTTCTAAAATCCAGAAATATTATCCCTGAAGCTCCTCTTAAACAGGGAGAATGGCAACAGGTTTATTGACTGCCCTCCAGCTCGGGCAAACCCTGCTTTCTGATGGTCCATCATGCAGTCAGTCCTGAATGTAAATATCCTGCAGCTCTCACAGTCCCTGGAGGCCGTGTCACTATTGAAGGGGAGGAAAAGGAAGGAAGTTTTCCTAGTACTGCTTGTACAAAGGAAAGACTCTGGCACCGGGCAGGTTTAAGGAATCAGGTGTTGTTACCTGGTCAGGCAGAGAAAGGAAAAGGAAAAAGAAGAGCAATATGCAAACCATAACATCCCAGCTGAAATTCTTACATCTGAGCTTTACAGCCTAAAACCCCACTTGTTTAGAGGAAAATTTGTATTCTGGATGGAGCAGCTGTTCCAGAAAGTTTCTACGGTAAAAAGCCTTAGTGAATGCCAGGTATAACCCAGTTTTTCATCGAGTCATGTGTCAGTGGGGTCAGCACACAGCACAGGCTGTTTGCTTTACTGTACCCAGGTGTATTCTTGTAGGCAAGTGTGTAGAGGGTCCTTAATATCACTGCAGTGCACTTCAGCATCCTTCTTTCGCAGTTAATCTGCCTCCTGTGCTCTCCCTCATGGTGCAAGACTACTGAATGAGACATCTGCGTGCTCAGCTGATGCCGAGGACAGATTCCTCTTTCGGTCTGAGATCACTGGCTCCTGTTTGCTATGTCGAAAGGCAAAAGCACTGTGTGCTTTTAGATGAACTGGGTCAGGGAGGGAAGGACACAACCTGACGGATGCAATCTGAAATTAGCTCCCCTTTCCCTGCCCCTGGCCTGTGCAGTCTGGCAGGGAGCTGGCCCTTGCAATGACCACAGCAGTGCCAAAAAGCAGCTAGAGATGAGCAGGACAGAGGTCAGCTCCTTCCCTGGGAGTGTGGGAGTTTGGCAGAGCTACCGAACCCAGTCTGAGCTAAAGGTTCCCTCCCTCATCCGAAGCAGACCCCCTGAGCCAAAGGGGAAGCACCAGAAAGGTGAATTAAAAGAAACACCAGCCAACAGACAGGATGCTGTTTCAGTAGATTCTGCCAAGTCTGTCAAAGATAAATTGTTCCTTGCAGCAAGGATGGAAACAAGGTCATTCATAAAAGAGTAATGGATGTCTGGCTGGTGACAGCCCTCCACGGGGCTGATGTGGCTGTGTCCCGCAAAGGGAGCAGGCAGCAGCCTATGGCTGTCTCCAAGGAGCTCCAAGGGCCTGGGAGACGGTGAACCAGCTTCGACCCTTCCACATTTAGTATGCAAACTGCACGTTGCCTTTTTCTTTGTTCCTCCAAATGTCTTCTAATGTAAATAGAAAGTTGCTCTTCCAAAAGCCTTTTGGCTGGGAAGGGAAAAAGCAGGCTATAATTCATTTATAAGATGTTCTTGGAGCCATGTAATTGCTGTGCACCGGCTGGATGGAGGGGGAGCTTCCCAAGGGGCCGCGTCTTGGTATTCCCAGAGAAACTAGACAGAAATAAAGGGAGAGCTGACGCTGAACATGAAGGACTGAAATGCAGGGTGGAGGGAGGATGAGAAGGAGGATTTTAATCTGATGGATGTTCCCGCCCCAAAGATATGTCGTAAGTGCTGGATCTGGGGGGGAGGAAGGGAGAGCATGGGGGAAGAAATCTGGGAAGTGTCACTGGCACGCTGTTGTTTGCACTCACCAGGTTCATGGGGGGGTCCTCTCAATTATAACCTCAATGGAACAATGTGCAGAAGAGCGCTTACATTGCTACCAGTGTTGATTTTTTTTTTCATCTGACTTAATTTTTTTAAAATTATTTTCTTGGGTTTGAACTTAATTTTGGTTAAAACCATGACTTTGTTATGCTGTTTGTTGAAGAAGTTGTTGGAGGAAGTGCAAAATGCAGGGTCTGGTCTAGTGAAGAGCAACCTGAAATGCCTGTGTAACCTCACCTCCTCCCTCCAGTTTGTGCTGTACCTGCAGGGTTGAACCCCCCACTCCAGCTGGGTTTTAGTCTGTGACATCTTGCCTTGTGAGCTCTTCCACATCTTCACTACTTGTATTCCCCTTTTCATGTCAGCATTTGATCACACTTTTCCTACCATTTCCTTTAGGGTCTTCTGTAATCTCATTTCAGCTCCTAGCAAGGCAACGAGTGATCACATCAGCTATATGTCCAGGCAGCTGCCAAAAAAATAAAAGAAAGGAGAGACTGGACATACATAATTAAAGATTTTTCGTAAGAGCTGTAACAGGGTTTTTCCAAGTGCCTAATGCAGAGCCTGAAACAAGGCGACCCCCAAAAAGTGATGAAATGCCAATGGCAGTCTTGTTCCAGAAGCAAAGCTACTGGAAAGGGCAGAGGAACACAGCAGAAAGACAAGAACAAGCAAAAGGCAGTTTATTGGCATATTCACTTTCATTTCCAGGATTTGAAGTAACACATTTGTTTTTCTTGCTTCATATGCGTGAGTTTGGATTTTTTTTTTTTTTAAAGCTCTACCTTTTAAGTAAATTTTTATTAGTGAAGCAAAACTGGTAGAAGTAATGCTTTTCTTCCTCTCCTTAAGCTTAAATTTGGTAAAATTTCATGTAATATGTAATCTTTTTGAAGTTATTTCAGCTATATCATACAATTAAAACAGTCATAGAAAAAATTATAAATCAAAATAAGGTGCAGTGAGCTGGGTAATTTTCCCCTCCTACATACTGCTGTGTTTGGAAGAGGCACAGTTTCACAGAAAAACTTGTAAGGGCATTAATTTTCCACTGGTACCCATTCACTATCTTTTGTCGTTCCAAGACTAAGCTGTGGATTCATATCTGATGAGCCCATTTGGACTTCAAATGCTTCACAGGCACTTTTTTCCTTCCCTTTTTTATTTTTTTTTTTTAATGTGAACAAGATCCTCTGGTCCAGCTGTCACAGCAGGCAAGTGCTGTTTACATCAGTGTTTCGATTTTTTTTAGTCCATATTTTTTCAAATAAAGAGACAAAGCATGTAACTTCCAGCTCTGCAAGCCTAGGGAAGGAGACAAAAGTCAAGTCACTTCCTGCATTGCTGCCATTTTTGTTTAGACACTTCAGGGTCAGTTGCTGGCCTTGATTATATTTCTGTCATCCTGTTGTCTAACAGGGTGGTGCTGATTTAAAGAAGGAGGCTTGGCCATGCAGCTGCCACCTTGCTCACCAAGTAAAGTCCAGCTCCTCCTCCGGAGCAGGCTGCTCTCTATCCTGGTTTCTCACTTCTTATGGACTATTTTTGTGCGATTTCCCCTCTTCGAATCCCATAGCCAAGTTTTAAATGCAGGGGATTGAATCCCATGAGTAAGGAGATGCTATTCTGAGGCACAGTCCTCCTGCAGAAGAGGAGCATACTGAAAATACGTTTTTATCCCCTCTTTTTCCAAGAGGAATTCGGGCAGAATAGATTAACTGCTCCACAGGAAGCTGCCTGCATTTTTGGTCAACCCTTTCAGTGGGCACAGTGTAATTAGAGGACTTCTGATGGAGAATCACATTATCGTCCACCTAATTTCTTTTAAGTAACCAGCATTATGAGGGATATTAAAAGAAGGTGATGTTTAAACTTTAATGGAACTTGCTCAAACAAGCATATTAAATATGTCCTTATGGTGTTTGCTAATGGATATTTTTCTCCCCATACTGTAGCTGATGGTATTTTTCCTCTTTATCCTCAGGGATTTTTCTGTTTTGCTCTGGCCTTCTGCGGATTGATCCCAGCTGCCTGCTGGAGATACACACACAGCACGGAGGTAAGTGTTGGCTGCTACGAAATACCGCCAGCATCTCGTCAGAGATTTTTTTTTTGTAGCAACTATTTCTCCCATAAAAGGGACATCTGGTGGTAATTAAGCCATCCATGCCGAGGTCTATCAGATCCAGGCTCTGTGTTATCTGTCCTTTACGAGAACAGGGCCGCCTTCATTAGCTGCCTCTTCAATGGGATCGTCTGAAGGGAGAAGCCATGGAAACCCTCACACAGGGCAAGCTCTTTGTCCTGAAGGCAAAACAAAATGCAAGTCTCATTTTAAATAGCTTTGGTTTGGTGTTTTGTGTTGGTCTTTTTTTTTTTTTTGTTTTTTTTTTTTTTTTTTTTTTTTTTTTTTTGCAGGGGATGTTTGGTTTGGTTTGTTTTAAATGAGATGCTTGACTTCAGAAAAGTCATTTCCAGCTGGTTCTAATTCCTGCAAATGTCAATTGGGAGCCTCAATTCAAAGGCAATGGCAGGCTGTAGTTGTTCAGGTTGTCTCTGGCAATGGCCAGGAGAAACACCCAGGAGATGTGTTTATTAACTGGCAGCAGTGGTACGGGAAAAACAATAGAATGAAAAATGGTGTTTTGGGTTGCTATCATGCTGGACCAGAAAGAGAAGGTTGGAGGAGTTTGAATTTGGAAGAAAGCTGGGTTTTGAACTGTTAACCCAGAGCTTGCTGGTGCTGTGGTAGAGGGATGGTGTGGGAGATGCAAGGTGCTGGGGAAGTTGAGTCGAGGCATGCAGAGATGCTAAAGGATTTGTGCATCACAGTGGGTAACCATAACCTGGGGCTGGGATACCCCTGGGGCCAGGGTATTTGGCTGCTGGGGAAAACAGAAATTGACCTTAGTATTTAGTAGCCTAAAGAATTTTTTTTAACCCTTTCCTAGTCTGATATAATTTGCTTTTTGCATATTTATTCCTCTTCCCATTCAGAGGGATTTGTTGCTATTAGGTCTTTGTGAAATCCCTGCATTCAAAAAATATAAATTTTAAGAGACTCAGGAGTGCAAAAAAAATCATGACATCTTTCTTTTGAAAGCAGAACACTGATGTTTTAGGCAAGAACCTGAATTATCTGACAGTAACTCAGATAAGTGTTTGGGACTTTGATCGATGCTTCATGCAGTGGGTCAGTCCCTGTCTCCACTTTGCTCCTCCCCAGTCCTAATCCCATGCCTTACCTGCAATATTCCAGGCAGTAGTGAGGATGTGAGTGACATGAAACATCATCCCAGTGGATTAGGGATTGATGCTGCCAGCTCATCTTTTTAGGATGACAGATATTATGTGGGATCAAAGACAAATGTATCAGAAGGCTGGCTGTGAGACTTCCTTCTGTGATGGAGGAGCACAACTCCTTCAATATCCTGGAGGCTCAATCCATACTTGGATTGTTGTGATTGCTTTTCCTGAGGACAACAAGCCCTGTCCAACAGTGGTTCAGTGTGCGGTGCTTAAATTAAAATCCAGCCCTTCTGAAAGCAGAAGTCAAGGCTGAGGTGAGGGATAAGGTCCTGCTTCTCTAGAAAGTCTGTCCAGAGCTGACCAGTAGCCACAGTAGTTGAAAATCCTTTGAAATGTGCAGGTGGTTGTGCTGGATCAGACTAAAGTTGTTGCCCAAGGTAGGTAGTTGGCCAACCTGCTGTTGGCCAAGGTAGCTGCATGAAAACCTAGCAAGCACAAAGCCATGCTTTTTCGGATGACAACAGCTTGTGGCTCAGGTGCCTGCTAGTGGCACCTGCTGGTGCCTCTGCCTTTAACGTTCTCAGTGGATTTTTCCTCTGTGAATTTGTCCAACTGCTTTGGAACCGTTAGAGTGAGTGCTGATGGCACAACAGCATCTTTTATCTGTATGCTTAACTGGCTGAAGCAGATTCAATCAGAGCTGAGACATCCATGAAAAAGAACATTTCCACAGCCTCTGTGTTTTTTTTCTCATCATTTCAGGCAAAACTATCAAAATTGATTACATTCAAGCTAACAATGTAATATGGAAATAATTTTGTTTTCATGACCAGCACAGAAGGGAGGCCTTGAGCACACTTTCCTCCTTCTTCTGCAGAAAGTAAATGATAGATTGATGCAAAAGCTGTGCCAGTATAAAGGAGAAATGGCACCAGAAACTGTGCCTGGTTGGTCTTGTGAAATTGTGTTATCCAAACAGACTATTTAGTTATACTTTAATCCAAATAGGGAGAGTAGGGCATTAAAAGTCTGGAAGAAAAAGCTGTATACTGGGTTAATACAGGGATGTGCCATTCAAAAAATACTTTGCTCAAAATATTTAAAGGAGAATTACTTTGTGTATCTTTTAATCACTACATCTGTTTTTACTTCAAATTATTTTTATGGGGTTTTTCGTTCTGAGTTCCCTGCCCACGAAGGCACCCCTGGTTATGGTTAGCTTTGGTAATTGGTTGGGTTTCTGTAAGCAAAACAGCAAAGCAGCTTCCACTAGGCAAAATGAAGGGGTTTTGTAAAAGGTTTACTTCCTGCCTAAAGAAAACCAGCTGTCTTTCTGACAACGGAAAAAATAAAATACCGCTAGAGACCGTCCTGGGTTTCTCTGCTTCCTAAGACGCAAAGAGAAGCAGGGAATATAGATGAGAGAAGATTTAATTAGAAGTGTCACTTACAAAACATATGGAAATTTAGTTTTGATTGAAAAGTAACCTGTCTCACTAGACAGAGAAATGCAGATGACAGAGGGAAACGCAGATGTGACTGTCCCTCCAGGACAGAAAGGCAGGCAGTGCAGTGGCACAGAAAATTGAATGAAGCCGGGGGGAGACTCCTGAAGTCTCATTATAGAGCTGCTTGTTTGCCTGACTTTCTCAAAATAAAGAACCAAATTAAAGCAGGTGTCCTCTGCTGCCTACTGCATGTCAGTACTCTCAGAAATAGTTAATTGCGGTAATCTGGGGGGAAAAAATCACACTCCACCAAGCTGGTGGGTGTCTTTTAAGCCTGATTGGTTTTAGACAGCTATCAAGAAAGGAACGGAATTGGGGAATGTAAAACTGAATATGGATGAATATGCCCATTACATGTGCCTGAATCACTGACCCTGAGAGCACCAAGGGGCTGCTGCCCCCCATTCATGTCTAAAACAAAAATTTGAATTTTTTCCATTCAAAATACATTGACTTTCCAGTGAAAAGCCAGACAGAATATTAGCCTGTTCAGTTTGGAAATGCCACCTGGGAGCTGTTGGTGGTAGATCCCATCCTCTTTCTCCCCACGGGCAAGGTGATGAACACAAGCAGTACTGGAAGAAGAGCCCTCCCTTCCCTCTGCAAGCCAGGGGATGGGAGGTCTCCCCTGCAATCCATGGCATATGCTTCAGTGGTTTTCTCCTTTTGATCAAAAAAAAAGAAAAAAAGGGAGGCAAAAAGAAAATCTACATTTTCTTCGTAAAGCAGACCCCTCTTACAGAAAATCAGCTGAAACAGAAAATCTCAATATTCAATTGAAACATTGTTTGATGGTTATTATCAAGAGAAAATAGATAGAAACATTGTTTGAACATGATGAAAGTGAGATGCCCTTTCTGCCTGTGTGGCTCTTTCAGAGCCCTGTTTACAGTACTTACAGAAAAAAAGGAAGAGTTATTTGTAAATATTTGATATTCTCAGACCTGGCACTGTAAACAGAATGTGAATCTTTTAGTTCTCCATTCTTTCCTGCTTTTGTGATCTTCTGTGGCTTCTGAACATATTCTTTCATACAGATGCCAAATGTTTTGATTTCCAGTTTTCTGTATTCCGATAGACTTAACGTCACCATAGCCTTTATTCTTGAAATAACGTATGCCAGACATGCAGCAGTCATGAACCTGAGATTTACCACGCTTTATCCTAAAAGGTTGCATTGCAATTATTCCTCCTCTCAGTGGGAGATGTGGTCTAGGTAGAAAAGTGCTGCAAACCTGCCTGAGGAAGGACAGTGGTGGTGCAATCAAAGCAAATGAGAGACCAATGTACATGGGAGGGCAGAGAAAATGACCTCTGTGTGAGTGTCTTTGATGGAACAGCTGTGGTAATCACAGAAATTATGAGGTTTTCAGATGGTTTTCAGCCACATTAGGAAGTCCTGGTTCCTGAAGCTCAAGAGCTGAGTCTTGTTTTCCAGAGTTATTTTTATGGCAGTTCCTTTCCCACAAACCACTGTCTCAGTGAGGTCTCTCAGTCATTCACAGTGTGGCTGAAAGCAGCTAGGACCTGGGATGCAGGGAGCAGCATAGGAGAGACATGCCACATCTGGCACAGCTGGTGGGGAGGGCTGCTGCTTCCTCCTCCCCGACTTCACTTCTCTCCTTGCCCATTAACTGCTGCTTTACAAACCTGTCTGCAGAGGCTGGAGCAAAGATGTACTTGCAGCTGCCATATAGAAGACTTGGTACCCTTACTAACCAACACAAAAATTGAATCACAGAATCATTAAGGTTGGAAAAGCCCTCCAAGATCATTGAGTCCAATCTTTGACCAATCAACTAGAGGCCCTAAGTGCCTCGTGCAGTCATTTCTTGAACACCTTCAGGGACAGTGACTCTACCACCTTCCTGGGTAGCCTGTTCCAATGCCTGACCACCCTTTCAGTGAAGACCTCCTTCCTCATGTCCACCCTGAACCTTCCCTGGAACAGCTTGAGACTATGTTCTCTTGTCCTGTCACTAGTTGCCTGGGAGAAGAGACCTGTGATCCCCACCTGGCTACAACCTCCTGTCAGGTAGTTGTAGAGAGTGATAAGGTCACCTCTGAGCCTCCTTTTCTGCAGGCTAAACAACCCCTGCTGCCTCAGCTGCTCCTCATTTGACTTACTCTCCAGACCCTTCACCAGCTTCATTACCCTTCTCTGGATTCTCTCCAGCACCTCAGTGTCTTTCTTGTAGTGAGGGGCCCAGAACTGGATACAGAACTCATGGTGTGGCCTCACCAATGCCATGTACAGAGAGACAATCACTTCCCTTGTTCCAGTGGCCACACTATTTTTAATACAGGGCAGGACACCACTGGCCTTCTTGTCCACATGGGCACACTGCTCGCTCATGTTCAGCTCTCAACCAGCACCCCCAGGTCTTTTTTCCCCTGGGGACCTTTTCAACTGCTATTCCCCAAGCCTGCAGTGCTCCATGAGGTTGTTGACCTCACTTGACCAAAGTGCAGGGCCCAGCACTTTGCCTTGTTGAACTTGAGTTTGGGGTTTAGTTCTGGGCCCTGCTGTGAAAGAGGCCAGAGGAGCTTTTATGCCATGTCACCTTCCGCTGTTCCCATTCCCTGCAGCAGCTGAGCCTGTCCTTCCATCAGCCTTGTGGCACCAGCCCTGTAAACCAGGCAGGGTGGCAGGGTGGGTCGGTGACAGTAAAGCCGCTGTAACGTGAAAGAAGTTTTGCAACAAGAATGAGCGTTTTAATTACGAAGATTTGTTGACAGGTAAAAGTGTAAAACGGATTGAATTGTGATTTCCCAACTCAGGGGAAATTCTGAAACTGGTGCAAATAGTTGCCCGTGTTTCTGGCATAAGGGCCTGATTCCCCATGTCCTTTGGATGAAGAGGTCGCTTGGATTTGCACTGACTGCAGTGATATGGTGATCTCACAGTTATCAAGTGGTTTCTCGTGTTTCTGGGTGATTTCAAAAGGAGGTTTAACCTGCGGCTTTTGGCTCCATGTGAGTGGGAAGGCATTAGCCCCTCTGTGTTGCACTGCTTGTACTTGGAGAATAAATGTGAGGATTTAGGTTTTTATGGGCAGGGAACATAAGCCATCCACGTACACCCTTATTCTCCTACAGTATTGCTCTGCTTTCTCCAAAGGAACCTGTTTGCTCTCCCCTCCTGGGTCTGGGAAGTTTAAAAAGTCTTCTGTGCTTTGTCAGCAAGCAAGGTGGTACCTTTTGGGATGGTGATTTTCTACCAGGGCCCAGGATATACAGCTGGAATTAACAGTTGCAGCTGTTAAATAACAAACATTGCCACACCTGGGGCTTGTTTTTGAACTGAGCAGCTTCCCTCATCCCTTCCCTGCCTGTGGGACCAGCGCTGGTCTTCTTGTCTTGTCCCAGCCAGTACTTTTGCAAAGCCAGACACAGCATTGCCTGGGTCTCCAAGAGGCAAATACTCTCTTTGCATGTGTAAAATCAGCACATGCATTTCTTGTTTCCGCAGGCATGCAAGGAATAACTGAGCACTTCCCAGTTAATTTCTTAAGTGGGGCTGTAGAGGTCCTTCTAGTGGCAGACCAAGTCTGTGGGTTTTCCAGGGTGTGTTTGTGCCTATCATGGCTGCCTCTGGTGTCTGTTGGGGTGAAATCTTACAGGGTCTGCTCGGTCTCATCTGTGGACAATAATTAAATGCAGGTTGAAGTCCTAGAGATTTTAATGGGACTTAAACACAAGCTGAAGTTGTGTTCATGTGCTTTCTGAAACCAGACCTGAAGCATCCAGATAGTTTCCTTTTGGTTTTTGGTTGAGTGGGGCTGGATCAGGATTGCAGCCTCTCACGGGGGGTCTTTCAAGAACTCTTACAAAAATTAGTGGTTTGGCTGTGAGAACATTGTGAATAATCTGATATGCTCCTTGCTCTTGCTGTTTATCTACCAGGCACAGTCACTTTAAGGTAAGGACCAAGCTTTCCCACTCTCTGAACTCCATGGGAAAAACAAAAGAGGAGGGAAACCCCTCCCTCTTCCTTAACATTTTAAAATATTGTGACTCTTTCCCAGTGTTTATATTCTCATCACACAGCAACGGCCCACTCCCCCCAGCGAGACACTGTTCTCCTTTGTCTGAGCCTCCACACAGGCATTTGCACTCACGGGTTCTATAATTTATTGCTGCCCTGACGCTGAACCCACATGGCCCCGTTTCTGCCGCTCTCTGTGGCAGAAGAGAGCTGGAGCTCCTGCCTACAGCAGCACCAGCCATGGTACCTGAGGCTGCTTGGAGGTTGCCATCCCACCTTCATGCACCTGTGGGATGCTCACCACAGCAGGACAGCCACCACCAGCTCAGAGGGCTAACAGGGCTGCCCTGGGGCTGGCTCTGTTGCTGATACAACCTAAAGACGTAATTAAAAAAAACAAGGAGACTTTGACACACCGAGGCTGGTGACACGCACAAGGAGTGCAGCCCCAGATCTGGAGAATTTAGGGAAAAAACGTTGATGTTGATTAATTGCCCATCCAGGTTTTCTGTGCTTCCTTATAAAGCATCTGGTGCTCTGCCACAGACACAAAGCAATGCTCCTGGCTGCATCCAGAGTAGCAAGAGGTGGCCTCGGTGGTTTATGGCTTAGTTGAGCATGAGGCTCTGGTGTCCCCCTGCCCACTGGCCAAGAGGGGTGTATAGCACCCATACACTTAGATTTTTGCTGTTCTTTTTGCGATGTTGAGATAGGAAATGAGGAGGAGGTGAGCGGGGTAACAGCTCAGCACTTTCACATGTTTTAAGTGTTTTGTGCAAGGACCTGATAGAAGCACTGGGACTGGAGAGAAATAGCTTTGTAAGGCTCTGCTTTTCCTGAGTTTTTTGTTCCACAATGGTTTTTGGTCTCTCTTCTTCTGTGTATTTCCTCAGTGATTGTCCAAAGGATGGTCAGGGTTTGCGTGATCCTCTGGCAATACCAGAAAGTGGGTGGGAGTGCTTATGTCTCCCCCCCTACCCCCCAATATGTGTATAGATAGATATAAAATCTGTATCTATATATAGATTTTGGAAAAAAACAGGCGAAAACACTCTGGCTAAAAGCCTCACTGACCACTGTCAGTCAGAGGGGGAGCAATACCTTATCTTGTGCCATTTTCCGTGGGGGACCTCAAAGGCTGCTCTGGTTTGCAGTGCTGGACGGATTTCTGCATCTGGGAATGACTGGCTGGAGAGAAGGGGAGCTAATATGCAATAAAGAAAATAAAAAATTGCAGCAAGCTGTAATGACTGTGCGTAGACAGGCAATGAGGGCTTGGTTGAGTATGGACGGGGGAGCTCCTCTTACCATGTGCTCAATCCATGTGATGGGAGTTGCTCTGCAACCTGGCTGAAGAACCCAGCCTGGCTTTCTGTCCTGTGTTTCACTGAAGTTGCAGCATTGCTTTGCCCAAACCCAGGCTGTTGCGTCTGCCTCCCAGCTGTTTCTGACATGCTGTGAACACGTGCACTTCTGCGCACCAGGGAGGAAAGGAAAGGCAGAGGCAACAAAATGCAGAAGTGTTTTTCTTACTGGAACAAGGAATGATTTTGGGTGAGTTAACCACTTTATTCCAGTTTCACATCTTAACTGACTAACTTGCGGTTCACAGCTAAGGGGGGGAGTCTGTGGTAGCCACCACTGAAGGGACACTTGTGAGTGATGCTGGTGAGTACATCCTTCTTGGCAGCTCTGGAAGAACATGAAGTGCTGAGGTTGCAGATTCTTCTGAGGCTGCACTGCATGTGATTAGTTTGGTACCTCAAAGGCACAAAGACCCACAGGAGCAGAGGATCCTCCTCCTGCTTCCTTTCTTGTCTTCCTCCTCTGCCACATCTTGAGTGCTCCTGTTTAGCAGAAAGGATAAAGATAAGGTGGGCTTGTCTTTGAGACAATCCTGACATCTCCTTTCACTATATTCTCCTTGAGCTTCTGCTTTGTAGAGGGATTTTTGGCCAACAGCAGTTGCAAAGATGGTTCACTGAGATTCAGATCATTGTTCTTGGTACAAGTCTGCATTAGTTTTCACCTAAGCAACACTCTCAGGTTGCCTAGGCATGAGTATTCACTGGCAGCAGGATTGGGATTCATTGGCACCTTTGACTTGCAAAGGGATTGGGAACTGAAGGCCTTCTTGTCTCATGTTTCTGTTCCAAATCCAGTTACAGGTAAAAATGATCCTTGATAAATAACCTAAGTAAAAAATGTCAGTTTTCCTCTTAAAGGAGATAAGACTGAAATTTGCTTTAGTTTTTAATAGCCAAGGGCAAGAACATTAATGGCTTAGAGTACATGTCTTCCTGCAGCCATAAATTCTGCTTCTTGGGGGATAAAGGATTTAAAGGATGATAAATAATGTCAAAATTCCTTTTTTATTTTACTTAAAGTGAAAAATGCTACTTATTGAGTCAGTTGGAGTCAGCTGCATCAATCTCAATGGTGATTTTCCATTTGTTATATCCAGCAACCCATCGATATCATCCCTAAATGAATATTTCATTAAGGACTGCAGACAGAAATGAGAGGCAGCGATTATTTAACTAATTTAGAGCTGGAACATTTCACGCAGCTTCTTCCAGGAAAAGAATTACTGTGAGGTGTGACCTCCATATCACTTAACCTGGAGATTTTTCTTAAGCCCAGCTGATGCTTTATCTTCAGTTCTTGGTATTTCTTACTGATGAGCATTGCAGGTGCAGCCTCCTTCCAAGGGAGAGCTTGTCCAGCAGAACTCCTCCAGCAGTGGGTCACAGCATGTCACTAGGAACAGGAAAATCCACTTGACCATAGTGATACTTAACGTGTGGGAGCAGTGTAAGAGCCTTCAAAGAGAAGCCCAAATGGACTTTCTCTTCTCCAGCTGTACTGGTCCATTAAATGCTAAGTACTGTTTAAGGGGTGGGGCACAGCTGTTTGTCTTAAAGCATGTTATTAGCAGTATCAGAGTAAGCACTTGAACTTAAAAGGCATCCTGCGGCTTAAGCATGAGAAAAAGCATCCGGACTATTTTTAGTATTCTTTTTTCTCCAACACCTGGTGTAAGATACAGAAAAAGAAAATTGTCTTGAGGCAAGGGACTCAAAATTCAGCATCAATGGAGTGTGCAATGGAATCTGGTGAGGATGGCAGCTGAGGATAGAAAGCAGTGCTGCAGTCTAGATCTTCACTGTGTTAGGTCCTGGATCAAAGAAAAATATAGGGAATAACTGCATCTGCTGGATGAAACGATGTTGCAAATAAGGATAGGCCATGAAACCACCTGGTGACTGTCTCAGACTTTCAGGTTTTGTTTTTTACATAATCAGGCATGCTTGAGTTAGCACAACATTTCGGGCTGGATAGATACTGCCATGCGTCACCAGTGTTTCAGAGCTTGGCTGCAGCTCTGAGTATAAACATAACCCCATTCCAGGCAGCAAAGTGCAATGTTTTGGACTTGTGAGTCTTCTCTTATTAAACCAGACCTCTTGTGCACTGTCTTCTGCAGAGAAGGAAACAGCCAATGATAAATCCTGAGATTTAGTACTATATACCTACCTCTGAAAAATTTCCACGAGAAAACAAACCATTGTGTTTTATGAGAACAGCAGTTTCTCCCTCCAAAATCAAATGATCCTAGCAAAAATCAAAAAGATGATGTGGAGGAACTACAAGCAATTTGGTCTTTAAAAAATGGTTTTATAATTTGATACTCCCTTACTAGGATCTGAATAATAAATTCAGATAATGTCTGGATATAAATGCTAGATATAATTGCTAGATAAAAATGCTGAGAATGACTAATCAGCAAATTGTACTCTTAGGCTTGCCCAGACACACATTCTAAGATGAAGTTATTGCTATTAAATATTTTTCATTTAATCCCTTATGTTTTCAGGTTTTGGAGGCTGCTTGACAAAATGAAAATTAAAGAAACAGTAGGTAACTGAGAAGTCAGCTCACAAGCGAGATCAGAAATGGTACAACTGAAGTCTTTAGTAGTAATTATGTAGTTGGAGATTATCATCACCATCACTGTAGTTGAACTGGCTGTGAAATAGGTGACTGCTTGTGGTTTCTTCCATTATTGTTTTCAATAACTGGATTAATTTTCTGCCATAGTTTTGTTATGGGTATCTTGTTCTGGACTTCAGTTCTTTCCTATCCATTCTCATCCTTCAAACAGTCTCAGTCTCAATGTTTGACATCATTGTATGATACCTGAAATAATAATGAAGGTGCAAACATGCGCCACTGTGTCAGGCAGTACCTCTCCTGATCAAATTGCTCCTCTCAGGGTTTCATGCAGCTGGCAGGAGCTCACCAGTTTGGCAGCTGCCACAGGCAGCAGCCAGCAGCTGTCAACATCTGGGCAGAAGTCCTGCCCTCCTCACAGGCTGCTCAGTGCAGTGTGACCACCAGAGGGTCGGCTGAGGAGGACATCAGCCTCAGTTGGTTGCTAAGGTTTATTATCAGCACAGAGTACTAATGAACACTGACTTTCCTGCACAGTGAATTGGTTCTGGTGGCATGATCAGAGCCTACTTCGCTGAAAGGGAGCCTGTGATGGTCTTTGTAGTTGAAACATCACTGGACAAAGTCTCATCTTACCTTGGTTTAAATTGAATCATAGAATCATAGAATCAGACGGGTTGGAAAGGACCTCTCAGATCATCACGTCCAACCCTTGATCCAACACCACCGCAGTTACTAGACTATGGCACTAAGTGCCACGTCCAGCCTCATCTTAAAAACCTCCAGGGACAGAGAATCCACCACTTCCCTGGGCAGCCCATTCCAATGGCTGATTACTCTCTCTGTAAAGAATTTCTTTCTAATATCTAACCCAAACCTCCCCTGGCACAGCTTAAGGCCATGCCCTCTTGTCTTACTGCTGGTTGCCTGGGAGAAGAGACCAACCCCCACCTGGCTACAACCTCCTCTCAGATAGTTGTAGAGAGCGATGAGATCTCCCCTGAGCCTCCTCTTCTCCAGGCATATAATTGTAAAGTCAGCAGCAAGACCCAGTCCAAAACTCACTGTAGTGAATGTAACTTTTTTTGACATTTTTCACGAGATTTTGGGGAATGTACCCAGCCAAGGCAGAGGACCTGTCCAAACATTTCCTGTCCCAGACTTGAAGAGACCTTTAGAAGTAGTTAAACTTCTGGATAGCTTTTAACCCTTAAACTCTTGCTTGAACCTAGCAACTAGTTTGCTTGAACCCTTTTTTAACTTTTTTTTTTTTAAGTCATTCAAATTTAGGTCTTTTGGAGGAAAGCTCAGCATCCTGAGCCTAATGATAAATACTAAAAGGCAGAAATTGCATATGCAGCACTGTTACTTTGCCAAAACCCATATGTATGTTGTCACAGCACAAAATAGTTTTTATTCCTGAATCTTAGACTGGAGTTGTGATATTCAAATGGTGATAATCTCGTGGGTTAAGAAGCTAGCTGCTCTGTTCTTCCTTCCTCCACAGGAGGAGGTCAAAAGATTATTCTTTCTTCATTTTTCTTAATCCAATTCTTCAGTGGAAATGGACGTTCTTTTTATTGAATCCATTTATATAATTGCAGCTGCTGGAAAGCTATTTCTTGGCCACAAGAAGTTAGAAAAACTTGGATGTTTTCCTTTGTATTGGGTTTTAAGGTTTGCTCAGGGGAAGGTTGATGCAGAAGCCTGCTAGAGATCTTGTCTTACTGCTGCAGCCATCGCACTTGATGCACTCTGATACACAGATGGGGCAAAATGAACACCAGCCCTCCTTACCTGTGTGGAACAGCTCAGTGTCCCACATTTTTCTATGGAGGACTTTTTCCTTGGCTCAGAAGACTGAGGTGCAAAGCCTCACTGAGGGGTGGCTCTGTTCCTGGAGTGCCCATCCGTCTGTGCAGCCTACCTGCTATGCCAGTCTCACTCATTGATTTTCCCTCCTGAAAGCCAAGAACTGCGTGTAGGCCCACTTGGATCAGTGTTCCTGAAGAAGCAAGGGAGAATGAAAGGAAGAAATAAGGTTTTGACTGCAAGCAGTGAAGGCAATTGTCATATTTTTTTTTCCTTTGACACCCGAGCAGGAGTTGGCTGGGATCTGTCAAGCTGCAAGTTCTCACACGTTTGGTAAATATTTAGGGTCTGACTCACCACTGAATCACTCCTGTTATTTTTTTGGCTCTGTTCGGAAAAACTGCTCTGTCACTGGGGATAACACCAGCCCTCTGAGGTCCTCTTGCCTCTGTATTTTTGCATCTCATGGCTGTATGTGCCTGTCCTCACAATCCCCACATCAGGATGGGGAGATGGCATCACCCCTGCCTGGCAGAGGGACTCAGAGGAACACTGGTCACAGGTACCTGAGTTCTTGTCTGACACTAAATCCAAAACTAGCCAAAAGCTCCATCAATCAGCTGGTGAGGCCCCTGCATGATGCTGAAGGATCTACGCATGGCAGGAGGTCATACACCTGCAGTGCCACCGCCTCTCTCGTGGGACTCACCGTGTCCCAGCTGCCCCTTCGTGCATGGTGGGTCATATACCAGCTCCTGCTGCTGTGTGGGGGTCAATGAATAGCTGCACTGCTTGTATTGCTATACCTGGGAGAGCTTCTGGGACAATGCAAGAAGAGCATAATTCCCTCCAGAGACGACTGTGATCAGTGTTTTGCATGTACAGATCTCTGCTTTCATTGCAGGTGGAAGACAGCATGATGGATGTGTATGATTTTGTGTACGAGGAGGTGAGGAGGAACACCTCCAGCTTCAGAAGACAGGAGTTGACTGCCATCCACAAAGCAGTAAGATGTCTTTCAGCTGCAGCAGAAAACCTTGCCCTGGGACATCTTTCTAATAGTTTTGGCAGGCTGGGGCTGACACCTGCCTTGTGGGTGCTGCAATGCCATTTTCCCTCAGGAAACAAGTCCTGCAGCCTGCTGTGGAGTCTGCTCCTCTCTTCCTAGTCTTCCTTTCCCAGGTCTGCCCAACCAGATTATCTACAGGAGGAAAGGGTCACCTATCTGAGCATCACTGGGGTGCAAGATCTACAAAACTTCCACACTGCAGTAGATGCATGTATTGTCTGTCTCAGCCTGCCCTCTGCCCTGCTCACTATCTGTGGTACAAAAATGTGGGTGTGCGCCTGGTCAAGTAGAGAGGAGGGGCAGGAATCCCACACAGTCCAGCAGTAGTATTTGGAGTTTATTTCTGTTTATTTCTGTTTACCCTTGAGCCTATGGCTGAGGAGTACTGGAGGCTACATGGCCTTTTACAGAGTTGGAAACTGCTATCAAGCTCCCCAAAATCACCACCCAGGATGTTGTTGACGTAGGAGACTTCTCTGTAGCTCAGTAGGTGGGCAGGGGTGGTTACCCAGAGCACAGGGAGGATGCTTGCCCTTGAAGCCAAAGGTGATGAGTGAGGATGTCCCCCATGCTGAGAAACTCATGAGTCCCTGCTGAGTACAGGAGATGCCGCCCCCTTCCACAGCAGGGCCTGTTTGGGTAGTGAGTTCATGGTACACAGCGAGCCTGAATGGGAAGGTCAGCTCTGCTTGCCTGTTTCCAGACACCTCCCACACAACTCCCTTTATCTTTCTGTGTTTTCTTAAATCATTGTTAACAAGTACTTTCCGAAGCTGCTTCTATCCATGCTTCTCAGAATGCAGAGGAGGGCAAATGTTCCTCATTGCAGTGATGGTGGTGGCCCTCAGAGCCATGACCAGGCATGGAGGTGCTTGCTCTCAGAGTTGTGGAGCAGCACACCCAGAGTCTCACTTGACAAGGAGATCCAGGGAGAAACAGGCTTCGCCAGTGGTTTATTTTAGACACTTTAATTCATGAAGAAAGAGTCCTTCTGCTCCATGGACAGTGCACCATGGCTACAGGAAACCAACTCCACTGTGGGTGTTGCTTGGGATCCCCCTAGCCCATAAAAATCACTGGAAACATGAGTTTGTGCATCCCTGGGTTTTCCAGAGCAGCCACTGCAAGCATTGGTTATGACCATGGAGAGAGGGCTTGGCCCCAGTCCCAGGCAGCAGTCCTGGAGGAGCATGACCAAGTTTGGGGCCAAATCCACCCACCTCCTCTGAATTTAGCTGCAGCTGTTGATTCCATACCTGCGTGCTTTGTTCCTTACCACCCTAGCTGGGTAGCCCTGCCTGGGGCAACAGGGAGGAAAGGTGGCCCATTGCTGACACCTCCTGCTGCAGCAGCTGATGGCGAGGGGAGAGCCCTGGCAAGTGACTGGCGAGACCTCTCCCTCTCTTCCAGTTCCTGTGCTGTGGGAAGCACTCTCCTTTTGGGGACACAACCAACGTTGAACACAAGACATGCCCACCTGGCCACGCACACGATGCAGGACAGGTAAGGTAAAAGTTTCTCTCTCCCCACAGTGGGGTTGTGCCACTACTTGCTGCCTGTCAAAACCTCACTGGAGTTAATGAGAGTTGTGGCTTTTTCATGGTTTGGGGTTGAAATGGGTTAGGATTTGTTTTGTTGGGGTTTTGCTGTTTCAGTAACAATACTGGACTTGTATTGGAGTGCTGCATCCAGCTCTGGGGTCCCCAGCACAGGAAGGACATCAGCCTCTTGAGTCGAGTCCAGAGCAGGCCACCAAGATGATTAGAGGGATGAAACACCTCTCCTACAAAGAAAGGCTGAGAGAATTGTGTTTGTTCAGCCCTGGAAAAGAGGCAGCTTAGGGGTGACCTAATTGTGGCCTTCCAGTATCTGAAGGGAGCCTACAAGGAAGATCAAGAGAGACTTCTCAGAAAAGCATGTAGTGATAGGAGAAGGGGGAAAGGCTTCAAACTGAGAGTAGGTTTAGATTAAATATTAGGAAAAAATTGTTTACTGTGAGGGTGGTGAGGCACTGGAAAAGGTTGCTCAGAGAGGTTGTGGATGCCCTGTCCCTGGAGGTGTTCAAGGCTAGGCCTAGATGAAGCTCTGAGAAACCTGATCTAGTGAAAGGTGCCCCTGACCATGGCAGGAAGGTTGGAACTAGATGACCTTTAGTGTCCCTTCCAACCCAAACCATTGTATGATTCCATGAATTCGGAGGAGGAGCCCCGGTGGGGCAGGTCATACACTCGCAGATGCAGTTTCCTTTGCAGCTCTAGAAAGCCTTCAAAATGCTTGTGTTTGCAGCCTGTCACTTCCCTCCAGCCTCTTCTTCATCTCCTGTGTACACAGATAGTATAAGATACCATGGGCATGTGTCTGAGCACAAAAAAACTCTTTGGCTTTTCCATGTGACACTGGTTTCTGAGGCTTAAAATGTGTTCTACTAACAGCCAACGTGGAATTTTATGCTATTCCTTTTTTCTGGGGAATTAAATAGTTATTAAAATGAGAAACTTATGAAGCAGGATGATGATACCCAGCAGTAGCTTCATCAAGTACACTTCATTCATCCTCTTTTGCAGTATCTCAGTGAGGCTGAAGGAGAAGCAGCCGGTATTAGATTGTTCTGTACTGAAGCCTCAATCTATACATCATACTCTCTGAGTGAACCTATTTTACAATTATTTTTCTTCTGCTGGAGTAGCCAAATCAGATGAAGTGCCTAACGCCACCAGCATCAGTATATGCTGTCTCCTGGAAAAATAAAACCATGTTGCTACAGCAATGCAAACACATTGTTGTCAGATGAAGATGTCAGGCTCTAACAGGACACCGTGATGTGCAGGCACGTCAGCCCACAGGGCAGTGTTTCAAAGCACTGCCTCCGGAATGTCACATTTCCAGGCAGGGTCAATCTCGGCTCAAAGAGCAGGAAGGGAGAGCAGAACAAAGCTGGGCACCGTATGGGTGACTCCATCCCTCCTACCTAGTTGTTTGTGTTTCCCTTGCCTGGGAGCTGGGGAAGTGGGTGGGAGGATGTGCTTTGTAACACAGGAAACCGCAGAGTTTGGTGGCCGCACTACATTCACTGCTTTGGGCACTCTTACCTCACTCTGCAAATCGCTTCATCAAGGGCAGACTCTTGCATTTCTGAAATGGCTCTCTTGGCTGACACCTCCTGGATTTTTGTGAGGTCACTGGCATGCTTAAGACTAATGTATACTAATGTTTGCAGCACCTTGCAAGATCGAGCTGTTCATTAGTAACCTTGGGGAACGCATTTGGCATCATGGTGTGTTCTGCTTTTCCATCTTCCCATTTTTTTTTTCTTTCCATTTTCCAGTGGGTGAAAAGAAAAAAGCTTTTTTTATGACTACACTTACATACACATCCCCCACAGTCCAAAATGCATCACACCAAGAAAATCGTAGGCACGTTGTAGTAATAGAAAATGTACCGCAGGTGTTTGTCTTCCCAAGCTGCAGCAGCAGCAGTAGAAAAAGGGAGAGATGCCCAGCTGTGCAATGCTATGCCCCTCTCTTGCCTTCCTCTCTGGGGTTGTGGCAATTGGTGTTGGCCATCTGAAGTCACCCACCAAGCTGCTGATGTGCTGCAAGGGGTGTCTCTCTCTTCCCAGGACTGCCTGCGAGAGATCCAGGACTTTCTGAAGAAGCACATGGACTTCATCTTCTCACTCCTGGGCATCGCCATTGCCTTCACGGTAACACTGTCTGTCCTTTTGCATTTTGGCCACTGAAAGACAGGCCCCAGTGGGGAAAGCTATCCTAGTTTAGCCCCCCAAAACTAAGGGTTTGGGTGATTCTGGAGACAGCAGCAGAGAAACAAGCAGTTGTGGACTCCACTATGGGAATTAGGAAAGGGCCAGGACCTGTCTTGCCCAGGCTAATCGATGGAGTGGTTTTCCTGCAGGAATTGGCTCATTGCACAGTTTTTCTGCCCAAATGAGGCACGGCAGCTGTGACTGGGGAGCAGGATGCAGCAGCAGTTGCATTTCATCCACTCAGGCTTGCCTGTGTATCTTCTCGGGTGAGTGAGAGGCCATGTCACCTGGCTGGGGCTTGCAGATCAGGTAGGAAGCCAGCAGCAGTGGTAGGAAAGGAGATGCAGTGAAGGCTCCATATTTTAGGAAACTTGCTGCTTCCTAGCCCAGCCCGGGAAGTCGCTTGGTGCAGCTAGAGCTGGAAGGTCCTGAAAGCTACTGAGCACCAGCCATGGAGCTGGAGAGCTGTGCGAAAAGGGAAGGTCTCATTCTAATTATGACCACTAATGAACCCAGTAAGGTTCATCTCAGGCAGTGAGTGGGTAAATCATGGGCTTGTAAGGAGCAGGCTGTAAAGGAAAGGAGCAGAGCATGTTGTCTGGGCTCCCAGGTTCTGTCTTTGAAGGAGAATCTTGCAGAGGAGGGGTTAAATAATCTTCGGAGGATGGCTTGTGTATAAGGGATGTGCACTGAATTTGTGAGTGTTATTTGGAGGAGGACAAAAGGAAAAACTAAATGCTGCAAGAGAAGCATGTCTTTCAGTGATGAGGTAGCTCAGTGGCTGCATGGGGGCGATCTCTTTGGAGCTGGAGAGGGTCACTAATTAAAGCCAGCCTGCTTTTATGCCCACCCACTGCTTGGCAGAGGTGTATCACTGTAATTACCTCCACAAAAGCACTCTGCACGTGTGGTGTTGCACGCCAGAAAAGAGAACGTGGCTGGAGACTCATTTCTTCACCATGAAGGGAGGTTTGGTCTGCTGTGATATCTCCATACTGATCCCCAGCTGGCATGACCTTTCCTGACTGAAACTGCATTTGAAGATTGTTTTACTCCCTGTGTCCACCTTGGTGCAATTATGGATTAGAAGATTCCTGTCCATCTAAAAAAACCCCAGAGGAACAAACACTTTTTTATTTTATACTGCTAGCAGTAAATTAAGCAAACCATCAGGCATTGCTATGGAGCTATAAATGTAAAGTCACGTGTGAATATTTGGTGTCACTTTCCAATTTTTCTCAGCCATAAGGAAAATTTCACCGCAGCTATATTCAGATAAAAGCAGGCGCATTTTTGTTATATGTATCCTTTTTTCACAGCTTGATGCCATAGCCAGATAAGGCGGCTGTCTTTGAAGCTTGTTCTAGAGGAAACTTCACTGTACAGTTCACTATTGTGATGGCAGGATGCAAAGGAAGCATGTGAAGAGGGCTATAGCTGCTCTGATGTCACTGTCCCTCGTCCAACAATGCACACATGTCCCCAGATCAATCTAAAAGCAAAGGCACTTGCATGTTAGGGTATACTTTAGGAAAGAGTATGTTGTTAAAGCCCTTGTTATCCTTCCCACAGAAGCCTTATCTTTGATATGTTGCCCGGGTAAATCCTGGTGTGTGATATATCAGGCAGAGTATCACCATAGAGAGGAAGCACACTGTCCTCTGCATTCGTAACTATGCAGGTGTGTGAGGTGGGGTTTGGAGTTGGTTTAGGTGTTTGTTTGTTTTGTTTGTTCTTTTGCTCCAAACAATGCATGGGTGGGGTTTTTTCCCCCCATGATATCTTTACAAAAGGCTACTATTATGAGAGAGATATGTTTGTTTGCACAGAGGAATGTTTTGTGGCAGGAATTTGAAATCTGAATTTCCTGGTTTCTTCTTATTTCTTGGTATTTTTAGGGCTGGGTTTGAGCTCTGCTGTGCTAATTCCAATCAGATGTTTTAACTACACGTTACTTTATTTTTTTTTTTTCACATGTCAGAATTGGTGTTCACCACTTCACTGAAAAACAACTCTCTTAGGAAAAATGTGGCACCCTGATACATAATTCAGAAGTGCCAAATGGCCAAATGCAACATCTATGATCCCTTATTTGCACAGATGGA
Organism: Oxyruncus cristatus; assembly: GCA_013399855.1. NCBI lineage: Eukaryota > Metazoa > Chordata > Aves > Passeriformes > Cotingidae > Oxyruncus > Oxyruncus cristatus. Next base: position 805,865 of record VXAY01003304.1, read on the forward strand.
GGATCATAATCAGTTATGCATTTAGTTGTATGCCTGTCTCATTTATTTCCTCTTAGGTTTATGGGATGATCCTAACTTCATTCCTCTGGTTCTCCATCCACTTCAGCAGCAATCTGGACCGGAAAGGCAAATACATCCTGCGAGAGAGGTAGAAACCCGATGCCTGGGCATCCCTACCAGGTAGAGCCAGCTCTTGGCACAGGAAAATGTCTGAATTCACCCACAAAATCCCCTGGGGAGGTATTGCAGGGGTCAGGTGGTGGGGACATGTGTCACACATTTCCCTCTCTTGCACTACTAGCTGTCCTGCATTTCCAAGCTGGTCAGAGGGGATGATGCTCTGAGGAGAAGTCCCACATCTTTGCCTCAAACAGACAAGGCATCTGGGCTCAGAGATGCAGATTCCCTTGCTGGGAGATGTACGGGCCGTAGCTCCACAAGTAGGATACAAAGAGCCCCCTAGGACAAAAATGGAGAGAGAAGACCAGCAAAAATCACAGTCATCTGAGCAGTTTCCTGTGACCCCCAAAGATGCAACGTTTCTAGGAAGATGGTTTTGGATCACAGCCCAGGATCAATCTTGTGCAATCGGTAAACAAAGGGACACAAAGTGTGTCATCACTGATGGGAAATGTGCTCTCCCAGCCTGGTCACTCACAAGGATTGAGTTTGGAACATTTCTGATCACACTGGAGTATGCAGGCATCCAATGACCATCAGCTGTTTTTTCCCCTGTTTTCAAACATTGCCAGAGATCAGGAGAAAAATCAGAAAGTAGTGCATGAGCTTTGAAACAACTGACCAGCACAAGGTCACATTCCTGTGTTACTCTTCCTTAATAATGCAATATAACATTATTTTTTAATTCTTAGGATTTAGTCAACCTCCTCGAGCTTGATGACACACTGACTTCACAGGGGCTTGTTCAGCTTCCAGCCCCAGCTCTGTTTTATTTGGCTTCACTAACCCAATGCTCTGCTGTGTGCCAAAGGACTTTGGTATTACACATACACGCAGAAGTTTAAATCAAGAGAACAGCACTGATCTCTTGACAGCCAGGTCAAAAGCTACAAAGTCCAACTCCACAGCCCCTTTGCACCACCTTATCAATAATAAACAGAACTTTAAAAAGGCTGTCAGTCTGGCTGAAAAAAACGGCTCCCTGGCATGCTTTGCTCTCGTGAGGAGTCAGAGCTGCTTCTGAGCTGAAACCCATCATTGCTATGGATGTAGCATCTGTTGTAAGTTATATGGCTCCATGAAATGTCTGTTGAACCAACAACAGCTTTCACTCCTCTCCTATGTAGTGGCTTTTAGCTGTGAAAAATGATAAGTATCAATTGTTTATTGAGACAAACGTGGAAACTCCCATGCTGATGTACAGGACAGGTCCTATCTCTCAGGCAGGGGCTGAAGAGCAGTACAGCCTACAGCACTTGGTTGACATTTTAATATGGCTGCAAATACCTTGTGTTGGAAAGAACTGCATTGTGAAGGGGTGAGGGAGGGCTGTCACTTCTCATCCCACTCCCTTGGGACCAGTGGAGCTTCACCATTGACTTCAATGGAAGCAGGATCCAGTTCAAACTGCTCCAGTGTCGTACTCAATCTACCTCCTGGCACTCACCAACACATCTGAGTCTGGCAGGGATTTAGGGGTGATATGCACTTGCCAGCATACTCACTTTCTAGTAGTGAGAAAATATTCACTTGCATATGTACTATCATGTATCTTCATCTCTGGAAAGAGACAGTCTCCATTGTGAGCTCCAACTGCTACTGCCCAGGCCACTGCTATTGTTATTCCTCAGGCCAGCTGGCAGCTCATGTGACTCATGGTTGCTTAAATAAAGATGAATTTCTTGGGAAAGGCCATCATTCCTTCTCTTTTTCTGTCGTGTATGAGGCTGTCTGCACTGCTCGGTGGTTTGCATCATGGAGGGCACTCAGTAGTTTTTTTGGTGCTGGGAAGAGATATTCCCCCAGGCAGCTGGTGCTCGCCTGCCCCAGCAGCGTGCTGGAGGGGAGGATGGCATTGGTCCTTTGGAGGAAAAGGAGCAGCTCATCAGCCTCCTCCTACCCTTGGCCGGATGATGGGGCAGCAGGCAGCTACCTCTCAGGGAGTATTGCAGCCAGAGGAGGAAAAAAAGGTTAAGGACATGTTTAAGCTATAAAGATCAGAGTATTTATATGGAAGAAATCTCTACGATTTCACTTTTTTAAAGACTAGGTAGTCAGGTCTTGCCCACTGCTCTGCTTTGGCCATTTAACTGCTGATATTCTGCCATATCAAAAATCATCGTAGATGAACAAATCGGTGGAGTCAGTGTTATTGATGTGGGTTACCTGCTCAAGCTTCATCTTGATAGAAGATAGAAGAGATGTCTGTCCTGGCTTCACCATCAGTATGGCTAAAGCTTGAGGTGCTCCACCTTCCTAGGTCAGTTTTTTAATGTAAAGGGATAGGACAGTAGTAGCACATATATGATGGCCATTGGCCATCTCGTGAGCTTTATTCCCATTTCATTGGAGTTCCACTGCAAGGAGGAGCACCTTCAATGAGCAGATGACAGAGCCACGCCCAGCTGGACACACTGTTCTCCCAGAGCTTGTGTTGTGTGTAGCAGCAGGGGTTCCTGCCACCCTGCAATGGCATCCTGCCGTAATTTTCAGGACCAGAAAAGCAGATACCTTCAACTCCTCGAATTTTAGAAACCCGTTACAGAAATGTGCAGTGTTCACATTTTTTTCGCAGTTGTAGAAGTGGCAGCACACAGAGATGGCTGGATGGAACCTGCAAGGTGGGTGAGTGTTAAACAGTATTTTTACACCTCTGCCTACAAAAAGTCCCTGTCCTACAGTGAATGTTCTTACACTTACTAGTCCTTAATTGACTGCTCACTGGGGACGAAATTCAGCTCCTGTGCAACCAGAGTAAAATCCCAGGAACTTACTGGTAAGCGGTGCCAAGATTTACACAGTGTTGAGAAGAGCAAGAGAGAGGTTTTGTTGGGAGAAGAGCATGGAGCTGAGCATTGGGGAGGCAAGCTGGCAGCCAGGCTAGGAAACACCTGCAGAGCAGTGAGCCTTCCTGGGGCTTGCTCTGGCGGAAGCTGTTTGTTATAAAGCATGTCAACACACACTCTGGTAGGAAAGAAATCCTATTTATGTAGGCATATGCAGGAGAAAAAAAAATGTACAGAACAAAGGTGCAAAGTTAAATATTAATTGTGAATTGGCTTCAGCTAATTGTCAGTTAAGCTGCAGCAGTTATCAGTTATTTCCACTAAGGTCATCTGAGCAATTGCGGTTTGGCCTCTCTAGGAGTATGCCTTAGCTTGGGCTCATGAGTTACCCTTTTCCTTTTACTTTAGACAACCCTCCAGCTCTATCTGAGGACATGGGAAGAGGGAGCAACGTAAGGCCAGGTTGCTCTGGCCTGTGGTGGGACCCATAAACCTGCAGGGCTACCTATAAACCTATGGGGCCAGGGAGGATCAGCTTGTGGCAGCAGCAAGAAGCCTTTTGTGCTGCTCTCCACTGTTCGCTACCCATGCACTGCTCAGGTCCTGCCAACATGAACATCGAATTCCCTCTGCCAACATGAACATCAAATTCCCTGAGGCCTTCTGTGGGGCTTGCCACGTGCTCCTGGGTAGCCTGACCGTAGCTTGCTCATGAGCCGGAGGATCTTTCCCAGCACCTGCTGTGACAGCAGTGCATGATGCTTTTTCAATGTATTGCTCAGGCAGAGCTGCAGGTGGGCAGCTTTGCACAGCAGCCAAGGATGATTGGGGCTTCTGCAAATAAAGGGTTTCAGTACTCAGAAAAAAAAAAAAAGGAGCTCAGAGCACTTGTGAAAAGCACAGGTTAAGTAATATACTGAGTCTCTAGAGAGGTTCTGTGGTGAGAGTGAGAATCTTTCAGTCTCGTGGTGTGCTGTCTCAACTACAAAATGGTTTGCTATTTCCTGCTCTATTGACTGTATGTCTGCCAGTTCCCACTGCCCTCAAAATACAACTTCCTCATACAACAGCCCCTTTGCCGTGCAGCTTGGATTCATGCCTGCAGCAAGCTCCTAGAGGAGACACTGCTGAGCAAGTCCTTCCAAAGCCTTAGAAATTGGCAAATTTTGGTGGATCTTTGCATGCCAGGGTGGTAAGGAAGCCATCTTCTGCCAAGGTAAAGCTGTGTTTATGAGCTGCAGACACACAAGATATTTTTGGAGGTAATAGTTAATAGACATATATTTTTCTAACCAGGTGCAGAAGCAATGCATTTGGCTATAATTCTCCTCTAGAAATGCAGCCAGAGGTAGAGGATGCCCCACATAGATCTCTGCCAGCACAGCTGAAAGGAGGTAAGGTCAGAAGCTGCTGTGAATACATGGTTGGATCACATATAGCCTGCAACTTTCACATGAAGAGTCATTGCAGCTCTCTCTGTTAGTAAAATGTTGCTGGTGAAGCTTCTCTACTCCCTGCTGTGCTGGCCCTCTCACCCCCACCACAAAGCCAGTTCTACCTTAAGTCACCTGGCATTTTGAGGGTCCATCAAACAAATTTATGCCTGGAGGTAAACTGCATATCTACATCTACCCCTGCCAGGAGGGTCAAGGAGAAAAAACCCATCTCTTTATCTGGAAGAGATAAATGGTGTTTTCTCGGTTTGTGAGGAATTGGCACATCTTGGGAGAAACAATTTCAGACAAGCCTGGAGGTGCCAACCAACAGCTGATGCTCTCTTCTAGATGCTATTCCTTTAAACCCCAGCAAGCAAAAAGGAAAGGTCCTTCCCAGCATTTTTGCCAGAAAGCTTCATATCCCTGCATTGCTCTCCCTGGAGTTACTGGAAGCCAGCTAGCTGGGTTGTTTATATTATCCCAAGACAAAATCCCTGCTCCCGCCTGTCAGCATCACTAAGTGGTATTGTTTAATCCTTGTGTGTAGCAGCTTGCTCGTGGACGTGCTCGCTTTCTTTTTAGCCCCATTGCATCAGCAATAGGCTATTTGAGTCTTTATTCACCTACTAATGAATTATACATTGATTATACAATAAGAGCTCTCTGCGTCGATGTGCTGGGCTCTTGCTCTTCCACATGGCACTTCGCAAAGCGCAGCTCAGCCCAGCTGTGGCCCAGCCCTCTCTGACGCCCTGAGAAAAATGAATGATCACTTTCTGGGCCCATGATCTGAGAAGAGGGAGTGTCTGTGTGGATGGGAAACCCCCTCAGGTTTGCTCTCCCTTGGCCTTAGCTCCAGCAGGAGCTGATGCTGTCCTTCCCCACTGCTCCCCATCCTCCCCCCCGCCTTATATAACCTGACCTATCACCATAGATACGTTGATATAAATATTTAAAGATGGCAGAGAGACAGACCATGCAGATGGGAACCATTTGTTGAGTTTATTAGAAACAGAAACTTCAGGCACAGCTACGGGTCTCTGCTTGCTGCATCTCCCTCCCCAGAGGCAAGTGTGACCCCCTGGGCTACCACAGTGCTTCGGCTGAACTTGCAGATATGGGCATGGGGATTTTTGGATGATCAAGTACCAGCCACTCCTTCTGGGGCACAGAAAAGGTATTCTGAAAATGTCCCCTTATTTATGGGGATGAGATTTCTAATATTATTTTTTTCTACTCAAAATGAAAGTGTTGGCTGGCTCCGCAGGGGCGTAGACAGGTCTTTCCTGAGGCGATGGAGCTCCACCTTCCCATTGCCATAGGCCAGTGCAGACATTGCAGGTTGCCCTTGCTCGTGTCCCTGCCTTGAAAAACAGTATTGTGGGGTGTTGGCTGCCTAGGAAGTTACTCCTATGAACTCTGGGACTATTAGCCTCCCACAGGATGAATTTATGAGCTTCTTTTCATGCATGTCCCAAATGTCCTATTTAAAGTTCTTTGGTAACGCTGCTGTTGTTTGTTTTTTTACCACCACAGGTAAATTGCAAATCCAGGCTATTTCTGTCATATTTTCCACTAAAAATAAGAGGTAGTGGTTAAAAATTAACTGGTACCTCATCCACAAGATGATGAGTGTTTTATTCCCGTGGTTTGTCCATCATATCTGTGCTCATTGAGGAGGGTAGGTGGATTGCCACACAAGCCCAAGCCATGCAGCCAGAGTATCACAGCAGTAGCCATTCTGTGGTCCTCAGTGGATGAGGGACTCCCATCTGCTCTCCCAAATCTCCCAGAAACACTGGTCAATAGAGCCTGCCTTGATGCTAATCTTTTCACAACCTAGTCGCCAGCCCTCCAGTCACCGGTGTAAGAGGTGGGGAGGATGTGTGTCTGTCCTCTCCTTTCATCCCCCTCTGTTGCTTTCTGTGAAACAATAGGGCTGTTAAGGTAGAGCTGCTGGAAGGCTGGTGGACATCTCACTGGGATAAGCAGGCTCAGAGTCCCGGGGATGGGGTTTGCCGAGTCCTGCTGGCAAGGGACATCCTGCTAAACCCGGACTGGGAGGCAGCTCAAGCTGCATCTGCTCTAACAGACCCTGGTGAGTCATACCCATAGAAGCCAAAACCCACAATCATGACACTGACTTTTATAAACAGGTTTACGAAAAAACCCAACGGCCCAAGCCCAACAGACAGAGGGAAAATACTGCAAGCGCCCCCGCTCTCTGCTGCTTCACTCTGCCTGCAAACCCGATTGCGAAAGCACGTTTAAATGTCGGCTTGGGCATTTTTTATTTCGGCGTCTTGGGGATTTTTATTTTTTTTCAAAACTTTTTTAGAGTTTACCTTTTTATTTCAGTGATGCAGGGTTTGGGAGGTAGGTAGCTTCTTCACAGCCCTGCCTGCAGCTGGGTGTTCTGTGAACAACGGCGTTATCGTTGTGCACTATGAGCATTCCAACCAGCCCATCCTCCTTGAAAAGGGAAGTCATCAGCCCTATTCATAGCACTCACACACGATACCAGCATGTGACACGGAGACATGAACTGAATTTTTGCAAATTAGTTTTACTCATTTATAAAGCAGCATTTTATAAAAAGCTGATAAAGCCACTGAGAGCCTTGGGAACGCATTTGTGGTACTTTATGGGCTGTACAGCAAGTAGCACAGAGTGAAAAATGAGTACACAACATGAGAAATGAGTATGCAACGTCTGAAATCACACATAGTACTGGGAAACAGTATCTGTTATCTTGTCACTGTGCTATGGTGGTGGCTTTTTTCTTCCTGCATCTTAAGGTCAAAGTTTTCAAATGTACCCAGCTGAGCCGCTTAAAATAACACCAAGAAAAATCGACAAAGCTCGAAATCCTTTTCCACTTTTTCCACCTCTAACTTTTGGAGGGGACTTTGTTGGTATGGCCAGTTTAAACCCAGCAGTTTTTAGCCTGTAGCTGGGAGCTTCTTGATGTAAGAGATGGTGAGGCTGTGCCCCTGCTCCCCCTGCCAGGTCCACATTTGTCTCTGAGCAACATGTATTCCAACAGAACCTGAAGGAAGGTCCCAGAAACAGGACTATATTAGCTCCAAGTGAAATGGTTTGCTAATACGATTTTCAGAGCATACGAAAAGGTCTATTTCTTGTTTTCCATATTCCTTCTCTGCCCAACATAAGAGGAAAAAAAGGCAGAAAACAAGAAAAGAAAAGCAACAGAGGAAAAAAAACAACCCAAAAAAAAGCTATCCCAAGCTCCCTGGAAGCAGTTTCAATGCCAACGTTGTGACAGTGATTGCAGCTGGGGTTTCCTGCTCTCCAGTGCACAAAAGTTGGTTTGAGAGTCGTTTCCCCTCATAGCTGGTGGGGCTGCTGCTGCTGAAGGCCTTATTGCTTTGCAGCTGGTTCCTTTCTCTCCCTCACACAGGCTCTCAAAGCAGCACCTCTGAGAGTTTTTGTGGAAACAGCTGCCTAAGTGCACGAGAGGCTCCTTGGTTCGTATAGTCTTCTGCCTCCAGCCTCCACTGTTTTTATTTTGCAGGGGTAGGTGTGGGTGTATTTTTTTTTCAATATTTATAGCTGGAAAGGATGGAGGTGTAGAAAAAAAAAAAGTTGTGAGGTGCTGTGATGTAGCAAGTGAGCAGCTTCAGGATCCTGCTGTTATCCTTTGGACTGATGAGCAGGAGCCACACAGAATTACAGCTATTGCCGTAAGCAGATGGGTCGTGCTGATAATTTGGGATAGCAGTTACATGCATAAATAGCCTCGTGAAACTCAGGCTTTGTTGGTAAGTCTGGATGAGTGAATGTGGCTTAGAGACAAAGGGGTTATGAATCCATGGCAAGCCCACAATCGAGGACATACTCAGCATAAGTAATTAGGGAACAGGGCCAACTTCTATTCATTCCTGGTCCCCACTGCCATGGAGCGCTGTGGGTTGTTACTGAGGGGCAAGGAAGGTTTTGATGAACATGACAGAGCCCTGGACCAACTCATCCCTGAGGGCAACAGAATGATTTCGGAAAAAGTTGACTCATTTTCAAAGTACGTGTGTAGGAAATGTGTGCTTAGCTAACAGCGCATTCCTGCCCATGGGATGCATGGCAGGGAAGACTCTATTAGACCAAGTGTGAAAATATTTGGCTCAGAAGCTGCCCCCTGAAATACTTTGCTCGAGGAAAGTGCCCAGGCAGGCAGAAGGAGGGCAGGTTTCCACGGATGAGGCTGCAGGCGGGTGCCAGGTTCATATTTAGCATGGTAAGGTGCCGACCTTGGCTGGAGCTGCTCGCTGCTGCCTTTTCCAGGCATCCTCTTATACTCTGGTTGTGTGACTTACTACCCTGTCCCTAGAGAAGCAAATGAGCTTGCTGGAAGCATAACATGGGGGAGAGCAATTTATATTTCTAGGGATGAGCAAGTGGACCAAAGTGGGTCTCAGGCAAAAGCTTGGGGAAATTTCACTGTGCTTCTACTGCATAGCTTTGGGGGTGAGTTAACCAAAATTTCTAAGTCATAGTGTGAGCCTTACTGGAACTGTGGACATGTGTGACCCAAATCTCTTTGGTGGGCAGCCCTGAAGCACCCCAGATGCTCTTGTGACCCAGTAACTGAGGGAAAGCATCCTGAGTGTTTCTACTGAACTTGATGCAATCACTTGCAGTACTGAAGCAACAAGCTTAGGCAAAAAGTGTGTGGTGATTAGAGATTAAGATAAAACTAGAGGGTGAAAAGAATGAGGACATGCTTCTCTGCCCCGGTGGCTGCTGCTTGTGTGTAGGAAACTTTGCTGTGAGCTGCCCCTGATGGGTAAAAAAAAGATAAAAGAGAAAACAAAGAAATGAACAAATAAGAACACACATTAAAAATGGGGGGAAAAAAAGAAAAATGGAGGGAAGAGATGAGAAAAAAATTGGGGAAGATAAAGGAAAGAAGGGAAAAAAAGCAAAAGGGAGGAAGAGAAAAGAGAAAAGGAAAATGGGGAAGAGGAAGGAAAGGAAAAAGAGGAAGAGAACAGAAAAAAGGAAATAAGGGGAAAAAAAGAAAAAAGTAAAAAGAAGTAAAAAGGGGTGAAGAGAAACGAAAAAGGAAACAAGGGAAAAGGAGGGAAATGGGGGAAGAGAAAAACAAAAAGGAAAAAAGGGAGAAGAGAAAAAAGGAAACAAGGAAAAAGAGGGAAAAATAGAAAAATATAAAGGAAAAAAGGAAAAAAAGGGAAGAGAAAATTCCAAAGAGGAAAGAAAGGAAAAAATAAAAAGGGGGGAAAAAAAAGAAAAAAAAAAAAAAAAAAAGAAAAAAAAAAGGAAAGGAAAAAAAGGGGGGAAAAAAGGGAAAAAAAGGAAAAACGGGTAAAGGAGAAACAAGAAAAAGGAAAAGGGAAGTAGAAAAAAGGAGAGAAAAAAAAGGCAAAAAAGGAGGAAAACAGCAGTCAACCCAGAGTTTTGGGAAGGGGGCGTGTACCGACCCCCCGTCCACGGAGCGAGGGGGCGTGTCCGGGGGCGTGTCCGGGGCGGAGTTCGGGGGCGCGGGGCGGGGCGTGTTATCTCCGCCCGCGCCGCCGCCCCAGCACAGCACAGCGGCAGAGATTTGGGAGAGCCGTCGCCATGGGGGTGGAAGGCTGCACCAAGTGTATCAAATACCTCCTCTTCGTCTTCAACTTCATCTTCTGGGTGAGCACCGGGGCGGCGGGGATGGGGGGGGCTGAGCCCCCCCAGCCTTTAAGTAACGGGGCTGCCATACGGCTCGTCTGCCTGCGCCGGGGTTTAACCTCTTTCTTGCCCCCCCAGCACTGAGACTTGCTGCCTGGGATGTGCCTTAGGGGCTGCTTCTTTTTTGGGGGGGGCAAAAAACTTTCCTTTATTTTTAACGCGCGCATATATACATGTATTTATTGTACATGTATATCTATTTGTGTATGTTTTTTATATAGATACAGAGGGAGGGAGGTAGAATCGTAGGATGGTTTGAGGTTGGAAAAGCCCTTTAAGATGCTCGCGTCCAGCCGCTACAGATGTTGACAGGCGCCCTTTCGGAGCGGAAGCGGGGAGGGGGAGAGCCGGGGCAGAGGATGGGCGGGGGGGGCTGCCGCTCCCGCAGCCCCTGTTGCTGTGGTTCTGCGCCGGGGAAAGCGGCGCTCCCCAGCCGGGGAGGGAGGGAAAGATGCAGGGATGCTGCCAGGCGGAGGGATGGGAGGCGCCGGCCCTGCCGCCCGCCGCAGAGGAGGGGGCTGTTCCAAAAACACGGGCGATCGGGGCTGGCTTTGCGCCCCCCGCCCCGGAGCTGGCGGCAGTGCCGAGACCCGGCCTCGCCGGTCGAGCCGGGGATCGCTGCCTCCGCAGCCTGGGAAGTTATTTTAGGATGCAAATTCTGTCCAGGCTGGAGAGGCTGCCTTTCCTGAGAAAGTTTATCCTGAAATAATCCATCCAGACATGCAGCTAATTTAGCAAAAAGCGGCGTTTCCCTGCAAACCAGGTTTGTCCCGGTTACAAACAGCCTCCGGCAGCGCGGAGCTGGCTGGCAAGAGACTCTCTCTGCTTGCTCCTGCACCCGGGGGCAACGAGATGTGCCCGAGCAGGCTGCTGGTTTCAGTTTTTAACAGGCTATTTTCCATTCCCCAAAATGCTTTTTTTTCTCGAAGTGATCCCAGCCCCACCCTGCCAGGCAAGGCACCAATGGCTGGGCACTGGCTGCATGGCCAGGATGTGGCCCTTGTCCAGCACCCTTTTCTGACACCCCACTCCGTTGTCAAGGATTAGTTGGGTTTTTTTCTTAATGTTTTCTCACAGCAGAAAATGCAGCAAAGAGGGCTGGAGAGGTGGGAAGGGGAGGAATGCTTTCCAGAGAGAGCAAACCCTGCCTTGGCACCTGGAGCTGTGCTGCCAGGCTGGAGCCCTTGCCTGCCGACTCCTCCATGGGGCTGTATGGGGAAGCTCTTTGCGGGGGAGGTTCCCACCTCTGGGAGGTGTAAGGCTTAACCAGGTCAAAACTGGCCTTTTTTCAGGCCTCTTTGCCTTGTTTCTGGGTATAAGGCTGACCAAGGGCAAGATGACGAGCTCTGATGACAGTGGTGTTAATTGATACCTGATGTGTTTTCAGCTGCGTGAATGCGGGACAGTTCTGGGTTGGGGTTTTTTTAACCTTTTCCTCCACCCTTAAAATGGCAGGATGGAGGCGGGTAGGTTTGTCTGTGAAGTGTTGTTCCTTCCGAGTTATCGTGTTTATCCCAGGGCTTTTTCTTCCCTTCTGGTCCTGATTTCCTGCCATTCTTGTTGAAGAAGCTGCCGGCTGTGCATGTGAGGGAGGAAGGGTCCCCTGGGTGGCAGGAAGGATGCTGGGGGGGGTCTGCACAGCCACCTCTCCTTGACAAAGCTCACCCACTCACCTCAATCCTTTGCAAAACAGTGGATATTTTATAAATGGGCATTTTGCTTCCAAGAGGAATAGCCAATCTGGACAATTTCCCTGTTAGGACTTCTGGTGCCTTGCCCTACCCCTTGGAGGGCGCTCCGTGGGAGTGCTGGGAGATGTTTCAGCTTCTCCCAAGGGGAGGTGCCTGTGGGCTGGGACCCACTGGCTCCCCAGAACACTTCCCAGCGCTGGACTTGGCCAGTGGGCAGTCCCCTTGGACCATCTTCTGTACGGATTGGTAGCCTGGACTTCGTTAGAGTTAACAATGCTTTCTGTGAGGCTGGCCAGCTGAAGGGTGGTTGAATACCAGATCTTGAAGTTTTCACGCCCTTCTGTGTTGTCTTTTAAACTAGTAGTCAAAGGGAATGTTAGGTTTACCATGGAGCAAAGGTGGTTAACAGCCAGCCTTGCATCCCCATCTGCCGTGGTATGCCTTGGTTTCCAGCAAAGTGTGATGGTCTTTTTCACAGGGTGGCATTTAAAGACAGAATGTGGTGCTTGCTGCAGGGTGGCTGTGTCAGGGCACTGCCTTTGACCCCAAGGAGGTGTGAAATGGAGCACCTGCAGCCCTGTGGCCCTGCCAGCTAGTTAGCATGCAACAGCTGGCAGCCTCCTCATGCTTATTTGCTTGTAATTTGCCCTGTGCCCAGCTGATGGGCCCTTTCGATGAAAACAAGCAAGAGGCAGAGCCCAAAGTCCTGCAGGCCCCATGCTGTGCTGCACAGGAACTTGCTCCAGTGCCCGAGAGGAAGAAAGGAAGCAATTCTCAGCCTTAACGGTGTTAATAAGAAGGATATTTGCATAACTTTTTTACGTAGCCCTACTATCCCGCTGCCATGTAAATAAACTGACACCCCTCTGGCTTCCTCCCTCGTCCTTCCCCTGGCAGTGCAGGGGGAATTTCACAAAGCTGCTATGTTGAGAACCAATGGAAAAAGGTGGCCCTTCTGCCTGCTCCTTGCCCTCTGTTCCTGGGATGTTAGTTTTATTTGATTTTTTGGGATGGTTTTTCCTTTGCGCCCGCATTTTTGAGAAGAAGGTGCCAAGGTTACATGCTTGGTCCAAGATGGCTCTCAATCAAGGGAGCAGCGACTACTGCACGGACCACATGTACAAAGAGGTGCCTGTCCCAGGAAAGAAAGCATCCCCACGTGTTTCACAGTGACATCCACCTCATGTGTTTCACAGTGACATCCACCTCACGTGTTTCACAGTGACATCCGCCTGCCAAAGCGGTGGAGGAGGCCATAGTCAGCATCTGGGGACTTCACCTGGTTAGCAAAACACAGGGCTGGAGAGACAAAAGCTTTTTTGTGCTGCAAACTTTTCCTGAAACCTTCAGGTGGCTGGCAGCAAGGGGATGCTCTGCTCTGTGAGAAGGAGCAGTGGCTGTATCTGTTACTGGGCAATGCACAGCCCTGAGTGGGACTGGGCTGGGCATGTGGCAGGTGAAGCTGCTTCTCCATCCTGTTCTTAGTAGATAGCTGGAGTTTGACTGCTCTCCTGAATTATCCAAATCCGATAGCAGAGCTCAGTGCATGGGGCTGAACTGACCACTGCTGCAAAGAGTCCCTGGGGAGGCCAAAGGAAGCCAGTGAGCTATTTTAAAATGTAATTAAACATAACCAAGGAGAAATCGACTTGCTTGGAGAAGGATCACCCAGCTTATTAGCTAATACAGCCCATGGCAGCCTTCCAGGTCTAGAGTATTGCTGGCTGCCCTACCAGAGAGGTGTCTAATTAAAAGGAAGAGCTTGCTCCTAATGCCATTTTCCAGGCACTGTGTAACTCCTTTCTCTTGCATGTGGTGAGGGGATGTAGTACAGTCTAGGTGCAAAGGGGAGGACGGGCAAGAGGAGAGGGAAGGTGGAAGTGAAAGTCTGTTTCGACAGTGTTGATTGAAAGAGAAGGGGTAGAGGAATTGAATATTTTCTTGTGCAACACTGGAAAATCTGTGAACTGTACCTTGGAGTTTGCAAAGCGTGCACAAACATGCCTGGTGTTGGTGATGAGAGGTTACGGTATGAGGAGGTGGCAGCTCTCTGTGTTGGTAGTCCCATGGTGACAGTTCTGCTGAGTGGCTCATGACCCTCCCAGTGTGATGAGAAAGGTGGCTGTGTACCACTGCTCACAGGTTTAAACAAAGAATTTCCTGAGGTAATTCTTCTATCAACCATAGTAATGCTTATCTCCTGCAAGAGCATTAACATACGGTGCCTTGAGAAACACTTTGATCCTGCACTGTGCAAGTGCCTTTCACTGTGCGATTAAGAAGGGAAAGCAGTTGTATTACCATTGTAGTTAAAAACTTATGTATTGGCCAAATTTCTAAAGTAATATCTGTACTTGTTTTCCTCTCTGCTGAAGGCATTTAAACCCTGTGAAGTGCTACTTCTGTCTGCATTAAGGATCAGGCTGTGGCAGGCGGGCAGCCTGCGGGCTCGGTGCTCTCTGTCTTAGGGCCCTGCTTCTGGATTTTGGTGCTGGATTCCCGCTCTCCTCTCATTCATCAAGCTTTATTTGGCCTCTGGCATGCTGCTCCTCTGGGAGTGTTCCTCTGGAGCTTGTTTTGAAAAGCTCTGCACTGTTGTGGGGCTGGTAACTATAGGCACCAGCAGAGAATTTCGCCCCAGCTGGCAGCTCTATTAATAGCCGCTGATGGAAGGTGTGCTGCTGGGAGCAGACCATGGGCTGCAGGCTGCCTTCCTTCTCCTGCCTGCAGAGCACAGGGCTCTTCCCAAATGCTCTTTCGGCAATTCCTGGGCAGGCCTTGCCTGCAAGCTTTCAGCCTGACCTTTGGAGGCCGTTGCGCTGTGGAAGGCAACAGAAAGACCTTGCTGTGCTTTTCAGTGTCATATCTGCTGCTGCTGCTTGCGAGTGCCTGTGCCGAGCTCGGCAGATAAGCTTCTAGATTGTGTGCCTGTCAAACTGCAACTGCGTGTCGGATTTAAGTCACTTCCCCTGTTTACACCCTCCTCAAGGACTCCAGGGCATCCCAACAAGCAGCACAGGAGTGATCTCTAGCGCTTCTCACCTCAAAAATTTCGAATGCCTTTTTGGAGTGAAGATGTGCCATCATAATGTGGAGACTCTCACAGCAGCAGGCTGAAGTTTCCAGGTTCATGGGCCACCATTCAGCCATCAGCCCCTTGCTGCACCCCAAGCCCTTTCAGCACTTCTGTGAGGCTCAGCTATTTGCAATAGAAAAGAAATTCATCTTCTGCTTTCCAGGAGGCAAGGTGCAGGATGCAGGCAGGCTTGGTGCTAACCGCACACATTCCATGGGTTCCTCTCTTGCCCGCCTCAGTCCTCAAGCTGGTAGAGCAGAACCTGTAAGGTCCTAGCACAGATCTTGCAAGGACGTGTACTGCCCTTCCAAAGATAATTTCCATCAAGTTACAAGTCTGTATCTCCTCGCTTTTTCCCCACTCACGCTGGGTGCAGCAACAAGATGATGTTTCGTTATTTACACTGCACATATTGGAAAGTATGATACCTGCTGCTCCACCTAGAGAACCCCAAATGACATGGGAGCAAAGCATTCAACCCCAAATTAGCAGTTGGTTCCTGGTCCAACATGCTTCAGCCTTGGTGAGCCACTTTGTCTTTCTGTGTCCTGGTTCTCCACACCTGAAGGAGGCAGGGGAGGATTCAGTGTTACTCCATCTTGGCTGCTTTGCAGGTTGTGCTGGAGAGGAGCCGTGGAGAGCCCCTGGCTTGGCTTCTCGAGTGGGTCTGGATACTGCCCCCACGAAGGGCTCTGCTTCTGGGTGGTGTAAGGGAAGCTGCAAACCTGAAAACCTGTTAAAAATATCCATCATTAATCATAAAACAGCTAAAATTCGTTAAGCTTTTTTGGCAACATCCTGCTTCTTGTTAGTAGCGGTGGCATTTCACAGGCATTGCAGCATGGGCTCTGCCAGCAGCATTTTTGCAGGAAGCCTCTCCCAGCCCTTAGGCTCATGGAGGTTGGGAAACATGGCCCAATGGCAGGACTGGCTGCTAAAAATATGGCACTGTGGAACTGCTGGCACTTCCACTTCCCTCCTTCACTGACTTGAGCCACAGAATGTCTGCTTTGCTTTGGCATGACTGGCAAGCCAGGACTTCTTCCTCTTCCTCATCCCTGCCAGGAAACCTATTTTGGAGAAGGGTGGAGGGAAGGGAGCAGGAAGAAAGAGCTGGAGGCAGCAAAAGGGACCAGGGAGGTGATGCACATCCTGGCGTATGTGAGTTCTGGGAAGCAACAGGCAAAGGTGGGGGCAGCTCAGAAATGGGGCACAGCACATGAAAAGGGGGAACGGGGCCATTCCTTACATCCCTAATTTGCAAGAATTTCTTGTGAAGGGGAGGAGTGACTAAGCTGTGAAAAATGGGCTTGTTCCTTTGCCCCACAGCTGGACCTGGGAAATTTTAGGGTGGACGGCATGTCACTTGGTGAGGCTCAGTCCAGGAGGGAGACTCACTACATGTATGGTGGATGGGGCAGCAAACCAGGACTGCACACATGCTATCATAAGGGTACTCATATGGTGATACCTCATCATGTGGGGTACCATCCCATCACCTCTCGAGGACAGGCTGCCTTTTCCCTCCCTTGGGCAGCATTCAATGGGGACTTCTTCCCGCTGTATCAAGCAGGAACGGCATTCCTGAAAAAGCAACCCTTGGGCAGGCAGGATCCAGCTGGAAAAGTCTAGCTGTCTGTGGAAGAAGCAATAAATCTCTGGAAGCTGGAAAATAGCAGTAAAGAGGAAATGCTGGAGTCTGCTGCCCCACCTCTGCTGTGCCGGCAGGCTGTCCAGAGCGTCAGGTCCGGGGCCAGCCCTGTCCTGGGGAGCACTGGTGATGTGCCTCTGCAAGTGCCGTGGTGCTGGCAGGGGAAGGGCTGACTGGGGAGGTCGGCTTGTGGAAAGCAGATCAAAGACTGACACGCCGCTGGCGTTGGCTGAAGTTGCAGTGTTTAGATTATTGGTTTCGTTAAAGCAGTCCCCAAAATTTTAAATGGAGAGCTGTGCTGAGCACTTGGGAGTGTGTTGTGACAAGTGATGGACCGAAGCCTCTGCGGCGTTGCTGTCTGACAAGCTGGGCACACACAGAGCAGTGGGTTAACCTGCACGAGATCACAGATACCTGCAGCAATAAAAACCAGGGATAGTATATGGACGAGATGGGGCAGCCTAGAGATGAGCATGACACTCGTTAGTGGTTGGATCTCTTCTGGCTCTCATATTGGCAAACAGCAGCAGTTGTAGGATGGAGGGGGAGGAAGATACCAAGCTTATATCTGGAAAAAGTTATTTTATTAAAAATGACATTATCTCAAGTAAGGTACAGTGGAAGGCAGGGTTACTGTGGTGAGCTGACAAGGTTTTCTCCCTCTTGTTTTCTTTCCTCTGGGAAGAAAGATGCCTTAATTATGTTCTGCGCTTCTTGGTGGTGGAAGGATGTATGGCTTTCATGGAAAAAGTTATTCATCATAGCCTAAACCCTGTTTTCATTAGTAAGTGAATGCCATTTTCTCTTAAAAAATCCAGCTGCTATTGGATAAAAGCTTCTATTCAGAAGTCTTCCATGCTCTGTTAAAAAAGCAAATGGAGTTGGGCAGTGCGGGAGGGACTTGGGGTGTTCCTGGGGCGCATTCAGGATGGAACCGGGAACATCTGGAGTTGGTGTGGCTGGCTGTGTTGGGCAGACCTCACTGCTGGGGTGGGTTTGATGCATTAGAATAGGTTCTGTTCCTTCAGCTGATGTTCCCAAATGATTAGAAAATACCTCGAGGATAGCTTGCAGCCTTCTTTTGGTTCTACTGGGCATTTTAGGGCAAATTTGATTGGAAAGGAGCTGCTGGTGTCACCCCAGCCTCACCATGGGTGTTAGGGGGTGCTGGGATGGGTACTGCTGGGTGCAGAGGGCAGCATGCCAGGGCGGAGCCATGTGTCCTTGAAGGGGGAAAAACAAAACAAAAAGGGCTGCAGCGTTTTTTTTTTTCTGTCTCCCAGCCAGCACAGAAACACAGATCTTTCTCAGGATCTCTTCTTCCCTAGCAGCCACCAAGGGACCTTTACTTTAAGAGTGGCCCTGATTAATTTGGGGACGTACTCTTTCTTCTGTGAGGATAAACATGACCTCTGTTACGCCCTCAGACCATGAACGAGCCACACCAGGCTGGATTTGAGTAACTTTCTGCAAAGCTACAACCTGCCTTATTTGGAGCTGGACTTCAGCACAGACCGGCTTTCGTGACTTTTCTCCATTGCCAGTGTTTGGAAAACCTCAGGCTGTCCCAAGTGCAGGAGGGATGAGGGACTGTGCCAGTGGGGAAGTTGCATTAGTTGCTGTGGGAGAAGTGTTAAAAGCTGATTACTTTGGTGGCAAATGGGGGTAAGGCTTGCAAAAATCTTCCCTCCCTCTCCAGGAGCTTGTGGGGATTTTCTCCGTCCAGTAAGTGGAAAAGCCCCAAGGTCATCTTGCCCTGTGAGTTTGGCACAAATGCTGTGGTTTTGCCCCAGCTTCAGTGGTACCCCTGTAAAAATCTCGTGGCTGGGATTTGTAGAAATGAGCAAGGAGGAAACCACCACCTGACCTCCCAAGGGGCAGAGCCAGGCTCCCATCGACAGCCTGACTTGCGGATTCCAGTCCTCCTGTGTTCACTGAGGCTCTGTTGCACTTACACAACTGGAGTCTGCACTTATACTGAACAAACTTTTGTTTGTTTTTTTTTTTAATGTGACCTTTATGGTGCCTATCATGCCTGTAGCTGACCTGACTCAGACCCTTTTAGAAAAAGCATGTTTCCACCTCAGTACTCTTTGGTAGTTTTCTTCCGTTTTTTAAGATGAATGGCTTCCAAAGATTTAGGACACTCAAAATTAAATTGGCATTTGAACAGGTGCTTCCAGCCTTTCACAGCAGTGATATTGAATTCTTAATGGTTTGGGTTTTTTCCAACAAGTGCTTATTTTTTTTCCTCTCTCTCTCGTGCTTTTAAATGGAAGAGGGGTGTCATGGAGAACACAGCAATTCCTGCTGGAAATGCTCTAGTTTGAGTTCCTTTCAGTGACAACATCCCTGCTAGAGTGCCCCCATTCTGCTCCCGTCTTCCGCTGCCATTCCCAGCCCCTCCCTGAGAGAGAAAACATTGAGGAGCTCAGTCCTAAAACTTCCCATTGTTTGTGCATAAATATCCCAGTGGTGAGCCGATGCTCCACGCACAGAACATCTCCCATGCTTGCAGTGTGTTTTTATCCTTGCCCTGAGGGTCAGTCATGTGTCTTGGTGTGCACGCGTGTGTATGTGAGTGCGCTGCTCTTCTGCTGTTCAACAACGTGGGGAGGCCTCCAAAAGCAGTGTGGTTGTGCCTTGGCCTGAACTAATGCCTTCTCCACTTCACTCCCTGTATTAGGACATTAGGGAAAGCCATATGTACCAGAGGAACACTAGAAGTTCATACTGGAAGCCTGCCCCTGGATGGGAAGTAGTGTACATGGAAGACCTGGGGACAGAGGGAAAAATGGGTGGTTCCTCCACATTGAAATAAAATGGGGTGATAACAGCCCATTGGAAAAAGAGAGTAATTGGGGTTGATCCTAACTTCTGTTGAAAAGCTCTCTTAAAAACCTCAGTGGCACATCTCGTGCTGCTTGGGTGAGGCTGAGCCTTCCATTTTAATAGCATAATAAAATACCTCTTGGGAAAGAAATCAGCTGCAGGAACTGGAAAGGGCTCTGCACGTCCCCAGAATGAGTAGTCTTCTCATACAGTAGGGAGGATCATGTGGCTCATGTGGTATGGGGCACAAAGCATGTTGTAGGGCTGGGGTGATGGTTAGGAAGGATGTTCTTATACATTTGCAGGAAGATAAAAAGCAAGTCCTCTGCTCCCACCTGAAAACTACCATTCTGGGTCCCGTGTGGCTGGAACAGTGGGTAACCCTTGCTTCTGCTCTGTTTTCTTCCCAGCTGGCCGGAGGCATCATCCTGGGAGTGGCCCTGTGGCTCCGGCATGACTCGCAGACAACGAATATCCTCTACCTGCAGCTGGGGGACAAGCAGGCCCCCAACACCTTCTACGTCGGTGAGTAGGTCTGGGAATGCTGGCGTTGCTGTGTGGGTGTTACACCTCAGGGTGGCCTGCAGCGTACCTAAAAGCAGGGCAGAAACCTCCAGGTGAGCAACAGGGAGGTCAGAATAAAAATGCCTCCTGCTGTCTTCATACTCTCCATGCCAGCCAAAACCTTCAATAAATGTTGGCTGCGGCCCAAGCGCAGAATCCAAAGTCACATCAGCTAAAAGTGTAAAATGACGTGTTGCATGCAGTGGGTTTTCTTCAGTGCTGTTCTCCACTGCAGTCTCTCCCAGAGCACATTTGGGAAGAGAGGGAACTTCTTGGAAGCTTGTCTTGTGTCCTAAAGGGGTGTCAAAGTAGCCGACGGAGTGCCTGGCAGTCGAAAGCGAAGCTTGGTGAGTGTGTGACTCATGTTCTCCAGGAAGGGCAGGTGGAGCCTCTGTGTGTTACAGTTAAGCTTAGCATGATTTTTGTTAATTTGACAGCATGCTGGCTTGCTGGAAGATGAAAACCCCTATTTTTACCCTGTTCTCCAATGATCCCTCGCAGACAAGGGGGAGCAGCTTGCAGGAGGGGCTGGCTTCCAGGCAGGGCCTGGCTTGTAGCACAAGCCGACAGGGCTGGGAACATTGTCTGATCCGATGTCCTGTTCTCACCTGTAGCTAAAATTACTTTCTGGAAAGGGTTTTCCATTGTGTTTCCCTGCTTGCCCATGAAAGGGCATGCCTGAGCCCTCTCCCTGGCTGTGCCTTATTACAGAAGATGCTCCTGCTGTAAATAGTGGTGGGTTTCCCTCTCTTGCTGTCTCTACTCTGATGCCTCACACGCAGCATTTCCCCTTTGTAGATCTCAGTTTTAAAGAGAGAAAACAGAACTTGTAGGAAGTAAAACTCTCTCCAGGAACCAGCCCAAACATCTCCTTTTTTTGTGGGGGCCAACAACTGATGTCTCCCTAGTTAACACTTTCTCCCCAAACCTGGGGGACCTGAAGCATGGGGCAGAGTCCTTCTCTCTCACCTGTTGGACATCCTTTACTCTTCCACCCCATTTTATTTTGTCTTTGTCCTCGGCCTTTGGTATTTAGAAGGCAGTGGGGAACGAACCATGGGTCCAGCCACCACAATGGCTTTCCGACACCCATGAACGGCCCATGATTTGAGGCTGGCTGTCTTTTAAAAGTTATATTCAGCAACAGATTGGCCTGGATTCCTTCTGGCAGCTGTAATTTCCATGCAGTAATAACAGAAGAGCATTTCTTTCGGTTGCTGCCTCTCCCAGCCAGACCTCTGGAGTCTGAAGGCTGGAATTTCTTTTTGCTTTTTCTCTTTTTCAGCCCCTATTTTTCCTCCCTCCTACAACTGATACTCCCTCGTTTTTCTCGTCTGGCATCCAATGTACACATGCACACAATGTTCTAGCTTTGGGAATGGGAACATCTCTGAGCTTGGCCTCCAGAGCTGATTTCCCCACCCCCGCCCCTTGCAAACCACTTTTTGGTGTCTGGCACAGCGCGCTGGTCCCGGGATCTGTCAGGAGGCTTTTAAAGGCTAGCCAGGCTCTGCCGCGGCAGTGCAGGACAGGGGGAAGCAATAAACCCTCTTAGAGGAGGAAAACTTCCATCACGGGATTGGTACCGAGTGAGAAGGGGAAGTAGGAAAGCGGTTTGGTGTCTCCTTGTTTCTCTCTGTGTCTTTTTCCCTGCCTCAAAGTTGCAGCTGTTTGTTACAGACTCTTTTCCCAGGGCATCTGTGTGTTACCGGACAGGAAAAATAATGAACGCAGCTGGTTGGTGTGTGGGATTTGAGGGCAATGGGGAGGTAGGAGAAAGAGGATGTGGGGAGCAGGGCTACAGGGTATCAGGTGTGATGCTTATTTGCCTTCAGGCTGCCGCAGGAGCAGGAGGAGAGGAGCAATCCTTGCTCTCAGCTTCCATAGCGGACATGTCGCAGCAGCCAACCCTGCAGTCCCCCCCGGGTGCAGGCAGCTGTTCCCCCCGCTCGCCTATCCAGCCCACAAGGAGGGGACTCCTGGGGGCTGAAGTTTCCCACAAGTGCTACCCCTCCTCCCCAGCACTTTGGCGCTGCATCCAACGAGTTGTCTTGTGGGCTGGCTTGGGAAGTTATTAAACAAACCCTTGTTCATGGGCTTTTCCTCAGCACGGCGTGCAAACCATCTGATCCCCTAACCACTTGTTGCAGTCTTGGCTTTTGGCACTTCCATTTTGGCTGTGGACCCAATGCTCCAGCAAATGGGAAGTTAACTGCTTCAGTGCTGAAAAGACCAAGCGGGACCGGGAATGGGGATAGCGCTGGAGCACAGTAGTTTCATGCTTTCATGATTATAAAGCTAGGCTTATGGTCTGATAGGCATTTACTTGCTTTATTTGTAGTTGAAAAACTAAAATCCTTCTTGCCCTTCCATAATACTGCACCTGGAAAGCCCTGTCTCTCTGGTGGTTGGGAAGGTGTTGGTCACAGAGCAGAAAACATCCTTCAGGATAGCTAGAAGCATTGATGAGTTTCTAACAACTGGTTAATCACTTCTCAGATACTTATTTACCCTACATATAAAGTGCCTTTAAAAAAACACAAATAAACAATAAAACTGTAATTCAGTGTGTTTTGAGAACCCATAGCAAAAGGCTGAGCTGGTCTCTCTCTGTGGATACCAGTACAAACTGGAACAGTCTGATCTCTCTACAACAAGTTAGTGCTGTGGTGTCACCAGTTTTAAGAGCCCCTGCGGTTCTTGAAGAGGCAAGTGACACTGAACTTACTGGTTTTGCCCTTTCTCAGTGGGATGACAGTGAAGATAGTGTGTGAGGAAAAAACCGGGTTCCCCATTCTTCAAGGATTTGGTTATGTGATGCCTGGAGATGGCTGCTGTGGGTGAAATGCTTTGAGGAGGTTGGGGACAAAAGCCTCAGCTCTTGTTTCCCCTTAAATCCTCACGCCAGGATTTCACACTTTGCCCTTGCTGGGCTGCCCATGTGCTGGGAGCATCACTGGGTGTTTGTCCCTGCTGCCTGCCCTTCCCATGCTTTCCCTCAAGCTGCCTGGCAAGGAATGGAGCATGGCAGCTGGATGGTCTCGGCTTCACTCTGTCCTGCCAGATCCAAAATAGGAAATCTGCCTCCAACAGCTCACAGCAAGTGACAGGGTGATACAACCAGTGGCTCTAATTAGCTCGGCCCCGGGAGTGGGGCCAGCCACGATGAAGAGTGACTGAGGGTGGGTTTTCCAGAGCTGGGGTGCGGTTTCTCTGCAGCTTTCAGAATGAAGAAGGGGTTTATTTTGCTCCCATTTAGGTTTTTTGTGCTTTATTAGTAAATCTGCACTGCAGGGCAGTGTCTCCTCCCTGGAGCATGGTGGCACCAACAGCCCTGGGAAGGGGTGTGAGGTTTTGGGCAGGCGTACGGGTTAAACTTGGCCACTGAGGCTGCTGCCACTGCTCCCCTTCCCTGCCATCCTGCTGGGTATCACTGCCCCAACAGAAAGGCAAAAGGAGGTTTTGTGGGTTTTGGTGGGGGGGTTCCCTAGATGCCAGGTTGATGACTGTGAATCTGGCTTCCAAGCTGGTCAGACAGCAAAACCTGAGAAAGTCAAGGCAGGGGACAGCTGAGGGCAGCAATGGCTTCAGACTCATGGTGAGGTGGTGAGTGTGCCTGAGAGGTGGAGTGCTGCCGAGGGGTTGAGAAGAGACCAGGGAGACCAGCTAACAGGAATGCAGGCTCTCTAACAAGGTGAATCACAGACCATCTTCACCATCCTCCTCTGTACAAACACAGTCCAGGATAATGATTTCTGCCCTGGAAATGAGTTCAAACTGCTTTTCACGCAGACTGGGCTAGAATAAATGGGCCAGAAAGCACAGGGAGGCTTTGAAGTCTTTTTCACAAATGAGTGCACATCTGAGTTGAACTGCAGCTGCTGGCAAGCTTTCATAGGTGTCTTCAGGATTTTTGGAAGTCCTGTCATGAGGTTTTGCTGGCCTCAGGGGGATCTAACCCTTGCAGAGAGGAGGGCCTGCTAAGCAGTGGTGCATAGGTGGGTAGGGATCAGGACATCTGTCTGAGCTTCCCTGAGGTTTGCCCATTGTCCTTACAGCATGTGAGGATGCTTTGGCTGCTCTTGCCAAGGGTCCCAGATGGAGCCATCAGTGCAGAGCATCCCAGCCCATCATCCAAACAGACCTGTGTTGGCTAAGCGATCATGGAGGAGCTTAGCCTTCTATATAACAGCAGCTTAATTAGCTTTTTCAGGACTACCTTGGATAAAAAGCAGTGATTTCTGGGGTTTCGGGGAGGTTTTCATTGCAGAGCTCTGGTGTGTTGCAAGGGCTCTGGAAGTCAGCAGTGCTACAGTGAGTGTGGACCCACCATGAACAGTGAGAAGGTCTTGGTTTCTGCTGACGCCCATATCCTTGTCCCCATCCCTCTGGAAATCTTAGGCATCTTTAAGAGATGGTGCCAACTTCTGTATATGATGGGGTTAGACTCAACAACAAATCTTCTACTTGTTGTGAAAGGGCCAGAGAAGAGCCCGAGAGTCCTGGTCTCTAGGTCCTGTAACAAACACTAGTGAAGAACCACCTTCAGTTTTGGCATGAGGTGCTGCAGTGATCCCTGCAGATGCACACAGCTGGTTCAGGACAGGGTTCTTCTCTCACCCATTTGTGCTCTTCTTTGTCAAGGCTCCCTGTGTCGGAGATTTGCCAGCAGACACATGAGCTGTGGCCAGGTTTGCGTGCTTGGCATTCAAAACCGAGGTTTGCATTTGGCCTTGGACCACACTGAAAATGGATTATTTAAAAAATAATACGTGTGGATTTTTAAAAATATAAGGACATGCATTTTTCTGTCTTGGAAATAAACTTATTTGCAGTTAAAGACAATTTAATTATTTAGCCTCTTAAAGGAAAAAAGGCGTTTTTTTTACTTGTTCTAGATTTTCCTCTAATCACTGTCAGATCAACTCCTTCAATAATACTGGATTCTCTTTTAAAATAGCAGTTTTAAGGCAAAAGACTTTGTCAATACTTTTCCTTAAGTGCCTGGTTTATACCATGTATCTGACAGTACAATCATTTTGTTTGTATTCTTATCACAGAATTCAATTTCTGTTAAAAAAGCAACATGTTATTTAATTGCAGTTCGGTCTACCTTCATCATGACCAACCCCTGCAGACTAAAACTGGTTATGACTTTAAATAATTGGTACCATCGGGTTATTTTGGCTTCAGATCTACCGAACTACAAATAACGTACTTGTCCTTTTCCTTTGTTCCCTCCCTTTGGCTTTGCTGCCCCAGACCTGTGCCAGAGTGGCTTCTTGCTCTTCAGAGCTGTTCAAACCTGTAGCTTTTACAGTTTTCCTTTGAAAACTGCAATGTGTTTAAGGCATGCAAAGCCTGCAAGGAATCCTCCAGTGGGATTTGTAATCTGTTTGTGGGTGAGACTCCAGGTCACATAGAGGTGTTCAGAAGTACTGTCCCTGGAGCAGAGGTTGGCCCAGCATATTCCAACCTGGGTCTCCTGTGCTGTGCCACCATTGTCCATCCCAGTACTGGAAATGAGCCATAGGCCTCCTCCCAGCTTTTGCAGGTATGCTGACTTTACAAACTCAAATCGCTGTCCAGTGGGACAGGCAGAAGAGAAAAAATCTGACTGTGGCATCTGTGTGGAGTTGTTTTGGGCACAAGTGTGTGCATGTGAGGACATTCTTTGGGGCTTTCTCCAGCACCCCTTTGCTTTTCTGACAGGGGGGTGTCCGTTGCTTCCTCCTTGCCTTGTTCTTGCAGATTAGGGCAGCATGTACAGCCTTTCATCTCCCCGTGTGAACCACGGAGCCCCAGGAGAGCCCTCCATGCTTTGTGACCCTGCTGCTCCATCTGGAAATTATTAGCAGCCACAGAGCAGCAATGTTTTCCTTGGGAAAGGGGGTGGAGGGGAATGGAGGGGTTTCCCACTTGTCCCTTTCCAGCAAACCTTCTCTTTTTCCAGCCCCTCTCTCTCTCACCCCACTTTCAAGGAACTGCTGTCAGTTCTGCTGGGCCAGTTCTATCAGCCAACTGGACAAAAATGTGTGGGAGACCCTCCCCTGCTGGCCAGCTTACAAAGTCATCCTTTTCTCACCTGAACCCTGTCCTGAAGGGACTTTCCATTCCCTGCTTGTGTCTTTCCCCCAAGTTGCAAGGAAGAACATCGTGGTCATTTTTTTGGCTATGGAGAGGGCATTCTTCCATGATGGAATCTCCCTCCTACCATTGTGTGATGGTCCCACCCTTCCCTGCAGCAAACTGTGGTGGTGAGACCAGTGATGTTCAGCATCTCCAGGCCGGGAGCAACAGCACTGAAACCTCCCTCCTTTCCTCGGAGGCTTGCAAAACTCTTGTATGTGCAGAGTCTCCCCCCGGGAGCCTGCTGGGAGAATAAACACTAAAATCTCTCTTCCCCTCTGCTCTCAGCCCCTTTTTAAAGCCCATCCCATGGGGAGGGCAGGCACAGCTTGGAGAGCTGCCCTGCCTTCCCAGGAAGCATGGTGTTGATGCTGGGGGGGTTATTTTTCTTTTTTTTTTCCCCTTTTTTTTTTTCTTGTCTTTTGGAAACATTGCCATGGTGACCTGGGGGAAGTGACTGGCTTCCATTAGCCTAACCAGTTAAAGCTGCTGGGAGAGGATTGAAATGGGGGGAGAACTAGGGCACTGTCCAGAACTGCCCATGCCAGGAGCTGCACAGCATCTCTGATGGGGATGGTGGGACACGGGAGGAGGGCTGGCCTCCTCCCTGCTTGTTTTAGAGGGACTCCCCTGTGCTTGTTCCTCCTTTTATTTGTTTTTCATCATGTCCTTTTTTTAAGACTGTTTATTTTTTCTTGTTTTCTTTAGTTCTCAGCAGGGACAGGACATGGGTTTTACAACCCTGCCAGCACCAACTATGCTGCTTTAATGCCAGAGCAAGTACTGACATTGAATACTGCCTTTTTCTCTCCCTTCCCTGCTCCCAGAGCTGAGCATCCTGCTTACTACTTGGCCTGGAGGTAAAGGGCCATGGAGGTATCATCTGCTTGAGCTGGGAGCTAAGCTGGCCTCTTGGCTGCATTTTTTCCCTTTGCCACCTGGCACCATACCAAGAGAAGCACTCAATTACTGTCAGTTCCCCAGCTCTGATGACTGGGGGTTTTCATGTGGCTAATGCTTTGGGAGGTGTCTGCAACCCAAAGCAGCGCATGCCCCGGTTGTATTGGGGAAGAGGGGGATGATGTTTAGTCCACCGCTGCTACTTTTTCTGATTATCATCCTGATGCTCTTGAGAGAAGAGCTCCCGTGCTCCTGCTTTGAATGCAGATGAGGAGATGAAGCTAGGAGTGGTTGGCCTCTTTCCTAAAGCTTTCTGCTTTTAGGCTCCATCTCAAAAGGAAGTTGGAGGATTCCAAGCAGTATTGACCCCACCCATCTCTGTGAATCCTCCTCTGACTTCCCAAACTCTGAGATACAGGTCCTGAGGCTCACAGCTTATTTTGGTGGGTGCCTGGTTACATGTGGCATCTTTGGCAATTTTGCCTGCTGCTGCCTTATCAGGGAATCGTGCCATAGGGCTAAAAATCGCATTGTAGCATTGCTTAAAGATGTGGAGATGCATTGGTACCATGAACACCTGTATGTGATTTGCTCACTGTACCTGTTGCTGCAGCTCGGGCTGTTCCCAGGATTATGTATTGCTGATGTGTGAGGGAGCAGCATGGGTGTAGGCACTGCAGTTTGCATTTTATACCCCTCTCATTTTACTTTTTGTTTATGGCAAACAGTGCTTCTTGTTTTGAAACCCCTGAGAAAGCTGCGCTAAAAATGAGCTGGGAAGTGGTATGTGAAAGGCAGATGGAGCCTTGCTCATTACAAATTGTGCCAGTTCAGATGGAGCCCTGAAGGAGCAAATACCACTTTAGTGAAGGGTTCCTCATCCATGACAGGCTAGCAGGAGTTAAACAGTCTCTGGTGCTTACGTAGTGAGGAGGCTTGTGGAGTTGGGGGGAATCTCCTCTGACTTTAAGGAGGATAATATGCCATTCATGATGGGGATGACAGGTGCTTTGCTCACAGACATGGAGCCCAAAACCACACTATGCGTCATCACGCCTGTGTGCCAGGAATGAAAGCTAAGATGTGTCAGGCTGCTTTCTGGGAAAAGGGCTTGGTCGTTCCAGTCTGGGCTGTGATTGCTCTGAAACAGCCCCCCAGCTTCCTGGCACCCAGTCTGGAGGCAGACTCCCCCATCAGCCCCATCCCTCGAGGGGAAGGATGGGTGTGGGAAAACAAACACCATTCAAATATGTGGTTGGGCACTTTGGTTGCCTTCATTTGCTTTCTCAGCCTTCAGCATGGCATTTCTGTGGAGAAACACCACCAGCATTCATTGTACAAGATGCTGTTGTTGCATTAAATACTTTGTGCTTGTTTTTAAATAAACTCTGGAGCAGAGTCCTGTTCTGCTGCCTCCCAGGAGGCTGCAGTGCTCAGTAACAAAAGGCAACTCCATAACGGCCGCTTGTTTGTGCCTGGGAATGAAGCTGGCCTTTATTCCAAAAGCCTTCCAGGGTTTTTTTGTGGTTTTCTGAGATCAGGCCAGTCATCACTGCCCTCTCCCCCGCCTGGCTGCACATTCCTGCTGCTCCCACCCCACCAGTCACATCCGCTGGGCTCCGGTCAGGAAGCTGCACATGGTGCACATCTTCTTCCCTTCCCTGCTTTCTTCTTGCTGTTTCCTCGCTTGACAGCAGAGCTGGCTCGGACAAGGAGCTGGTGAAGCGTGAGCAGGGAGAGAAGCGGGAAGCCAGGACAGTTCAAGGTCTACGTGGCCTGTCTGGGGTTAGAGTTCAGCAGGTCAGTTTTGGTTTTGGTTTTGGTTTTTTGAAGCTGCCGCAAATCTCAGCAAGAAGCAAGTACAGAGGCCACTGGAAGACTTTTCTAAAACAGCAAATGTCCCTGTTTCCTCTTGGTCTCCTCCATCAGTTGAGGTTCTCACTGGGCCTTCATTTCCTAGTTTTCAGAGCAGGACTTTTCTAGCCACCAGTGGCTCCTCTGTGTTCTGATGATCTCTATATCAGAAAAATATTTTTTACAGTGAAAACAATCATTCCCTGGAAGAACCTCCCCAGAGCTGTGATAGAGTCCCTATCATTAGAGGTTTTCAAGATCTAAGTGGGCAGGGTCCTTGATAGTCTCACCTAGGTTCCCATTCACACAAAAGGTGGACCAGGTGATCCTTTGAGGTCCCTTACAACCCGTGCTATTTTATGACTCTGTGATCTCTTGACTATATTTGTTCAACCTAGAAGTTTCCTTCAGTGATTATTTTGAAGAATTTGAGAATAAAATCTTCTGTGCTTCCATGGGAGTGACCTGGTCAGTGGGGTCCCAGCATCATGCTGCTGGGTCTCCAGATGTGCTGCCTGTCTACTGGGCTGGTTAGCATGAGTAGTGACTTCTCAGACATGGAAATTACTTGCCCCCAGCTCAGCTTTGTCTTCTCTTTCCTGTCCTAACGGGAGGAGAAGTCAGAAAATGCTGTACTCAGGGGTGAGCAAAGTTGATTTTCCCAGAGTAACTTGTGATGAAGACTCTCCAGTTGAGCCACCCAGGGCTGTTAAATGGAAAAACCAGACACAGTTTGGGTTGAAAACCCAAACCAGCAGCTTCACTGGTACAAGCTGGTGTGATGAGGGCTAGTTCTTGGGCATTAGCAGGTTCTGGTGACAATAAGCAGACTGTTTTTTGAGACACCACTCCTGATACGTTGTTCTTTGTGAGACAGCAGTTATGTAGCATCTGATAATCTCCATCAGGCTCTCCTGGGCTTGGCAGGTGTCCAGCAGACAGCCTTCATTTTACAGAATTCGTTCGTGCCTCCCCATCCCCCCAGTCCCTTTGGGGCCCCTCTACCCCACATCCAGCTCAGCCCAGCTGCCACTGCCGCTCCACCTCCTGTCTTCTCCAGCCGTTGCGATAAAACCACAAAACTTTATCTGCTGGCCTGTCCTTTCCAAGAAACTCTCCTGGGAGGTTTCCTGTGCTTGCTCTCCCCTTCTTTTCACACCCTCACGTGAGGAGGTGTCTCATCCCCACTTGGGAAGCTTTAATAACCCAGTTGCCCGTTGGATTTTTGTGGCTGCTGGGCGCTGTTGAAACCCCTTCAGTTCACACCGGGAGGTGCAACCCGCGCCTCCTTCCCCTTTTGCTGGCAGCATTGCTGCGAGGATGTTGGTGTCTCCGGCCACAGCTGCCGTCAAGTTTTGTGAAGAGGGGCTTCCTGCGGGGTCAGCATGCTCCATTGTGCCGGTGCTTCCCCTGCAGCTGGCTTCCTCCCTCCTGCGGCACCTAAATATAGCGCGAGTGCGGTGAGAAACGCCGTCCGGAGAGTCCCAGCGCCGGAGGTGCTGCGGTGGCGTATCCGTCGCTGCCTCTCGCTGAGCCGGCCCTTGCATCAGTTCTTGCGTTCTTCGGGTGCTGGTGATTTTTGTTTTAAAGAGGGAAGAAGCGGGAGCCGAAGTTTACCCTCCCCCACGTTCGACATACCCGTGAGGGAATTTTAAACAAGTCGAGACCGTTATTATGTATCTGGTGTTCCAGAGAATGGTTTACTTGACTCGACTCTGCTCTCAGTTCACGCCCTTTAGACTTTGCACTTTAATTATCAGAAGAGTGTTTAAAAGCTACAGAGATAAGAAAAATCTTAAACATAACGAGCATGTACAAGCATTTTAATCTTGAGCTCTGTTTATATGTTAGGGCTGTTCCTAAAGGAGAGCTGACAGACTGATTAATAACTATTAAACACTTTGACTCATAGCAGAAGAAAACATTTCACTGAAGGGATGTGTCTCCCAAGCATTAATAAGATTCACTGTGTTGCTGTTACCTATGGGATGCCCCATGTTCTTTTATTCTTGTCACGATACCTTTTTTTTTGTCACTGTCCTTTAAAAATGGTGATTGCAGTCTTGTCTCATTTGTAATTATTTGGTTACTTTTTTCATGTATCAAATTGCTTCTGTATGAGAAGTAGGATTCACTTAGAGAGTAGTAGAACCACAATACTTGAGAATATTAATTAACCAAAAATGCACTAACTATAAGGGATATACCAGGAGAAAGCTGTGTCAAATTTAAGTGAGCTGGTAGTGTTTGGCAGAGAAATCCCTATGGCTTCACCAGTCTCGTGGTTGCTGAGACCATGGTGATTACTCGTGGCAGCAGACTTCAGCCTTGAGCTAAGCTCTTGTTTCCTGAATGAATAAACTTTCATTCCTCTGTTTTCTGAACCACTCCCAATGCCTCATTTCAAGCTTTGAACTAGTTATGGTGCAAGTTGGCTATGCAAATTCAGTAAGTTCAAGTAAAAAAATGTTGTATTTGCTGAAGAAGAACCCATAACGAAAAAAGTCAGATTTTATTAAATGAAATGCTTAAGCAGTGTTGTTCCCGTAGTTTTGTGGTTCATATGCCTTTAAAATGTTAGCCAAATCAATATTTGTATGATGTTAAATATAAATAAACCATATGCCTTCCTGTTTGTTTTAAAATATATGCTAACTAATCATTTTAATCTCTACTTAAATATTTAAAACAATATGCCAGGGGAACTGCTACAGCTTTGAGGACACTGTAAAGCCCTTGTCTTTCCTGCTACATCCCCTGTCTAGTACTGCTTGAGCTCTCTGTGTTTCCTCTGATTTTGGAGGTGATGTAGTTATTAAAGTTTTGGTGTTAGCAGCTTCAAACACTTTGAGACCCAACTCATGTACGCTGTGTTCTATTATGTCTGCTGCCACCTCTACTCATCCCTCTTCAGCCTTAATCCTGCACACCTGAAGTTATCCGGCCTGGGCAGCCAGAAAGTCTGGCCAGGCACTTGGGTGCTGCTGTACAGAGCTCTGCAGTAACGCCTCTCACTCTCCCTTGCAGGAATCTACATCCTGATCGCAGTTGGAGCTGTTATGATGTTCGTGGGGTTCCTGGGATGCTACGGCGCTATTCAGGAGTCTCAGTGTCTTCTGGGAACGGTAAGAGGCACAAAGCTTTGGAAGCCACTTGGCACCATGATCTCCCTGCCAGGCAGCACACGGCTGTGCCTCCTTTGCTGGGGTCTTTTCTGACAAACAGAGCTGGGAGGATGCATGAGCACGGAGGTGGGAACTAGGTGACCTCTGCAAGGAGTGAGGCAGTGCTGTTTGGCCAAGGGCATCTCTGTCTAGCCCATGGAGCTCCGGCTGAGCTGGCAGGCTCCTGCTTGTGCCTGGCTGCAGGGAAGAGGCCGAAGCCAGCAGCATAGCAGAAGGGGTGAGATCAACAGGACTCTTAAAAACTCATTTCCTCTGTTATATGTGAACCCTCCCCTTGCTTTTGTCCCCTCCATGGTCTGCCTGTCTTACCAAGCACCCACTAAACCCTCTTTCTTACCCGGTGTCCCCTACAGCTTCCCCTCTCACTCTGTCTCAAGGCTGCCTGTGGCAATTCCAGTTCTTTTAAGGAATCGACTACTATTTTTATCTGTTTGGACAAGGAAACAGCAAAGGCTTCCCACAATATGTTAGTGAGAACATCTAGGTACCTCCTGGAAAATCCATTACTGAAGTGCTACAGGCGTCCTTGATGTGAGGCATCAGCTCGAGATTCCTGGCACGGGATGAACTTAATTGTGTAAACTAAAGACACACCAAAAGCCTTTGCCTTGAGGATAAGGGAGACCCATTTATTTAAAGCAAGTTCTCACATGTGGTTCAGCTTTAAAATCAATGCATAAAAAATAAAACTGGAGGGGTAAAATATATATTTTCTTTTTTTTTTTTTTTTTTTTAATTGGAATGACTTTCCAGCACTTGGCTTCATTGGGCTGGAAGATTCTTGGTGGTAGTGTGGTGACTCATGAGTGTGGACTCAGCTGGGACAGAGGGAAATGGAGCTGCTTTCCCTTGCTCTTGCAGATGATTTCAACTCTGGTTGCTGCTGATTCCCAGTTCGGAGGGGGTGCTTCTCCTCAGTGTTTATAAAGCACTTCTGAATGTCAGTGGATGGGAGCTGCTGTAGGAGTTTGTAGGCATTATCCCTGCTGCTGGGAATAGGAGGAGCTTGCACACAAATCCGACAGGGGTTGTTGTAGCAAGGTCTGGCAGCTTTGGATTTTAATTTTTTTTGTTAATGCAAGTGATTACAGACCCTGAATTACCCCTCACTCCCTCTTGAAGTTGGAAAGAGGATTAGAAGGGCAGATGGTACAATGTACCTGAGGCCCGACAGGGAAACCGTCTGCTTTGGCTGAAATTAGCAGCTCTAGCTGCTGTGAGCTGCCCGTGCTTGCTCACACCTTGGCTTGCTAAGGGAAGCCTGGAGATGCCTTGTAAGGACACTTTACACTGGCCAAGGCTCTCACCGTGCTCCAAGGACATTTCCAGGCAGCGTCCTCAGGGTGCTGCAGGGAAGCAGCCATGCTCCCTGCTCCTGCAGCTAGCTGATGGAGTGACTATGGGCTTATTTCAGAAGGGAAAAGTACCAGGAAGCTCCACACTATCGAAATCCTGTGTCAAAGGTGGCATGGATACTGAGCGACAAGACCTGAGGAAGGCAGGAGGGAGTCACTTGGCATGGAGCAGGCTCTGCTCCCCAGGAAGGGGCTGGGACACCTCCAACTGCCTGGTCAGGAACATCACTGTGTTCCTGAACGTAGCATCAAGCTGCATCTCTTGGTGTTCTGCAGCCAACTTGCAGAAGAACTGAGTCTGCAGGAAGTTGTGGCTGCAAATCTGTGGTAAACAAGCCATCCTTCACTGGAGGGTAACCACTGCAAGAATGAGCCCTAGTCCATAACCAGAGACTTACAGTGGCATCGCGCCCACGATTTAGGGTGATGTGAGTCCTCGGGGGGATGTAGGACCCAGTCCCCCAGAGATATTCCTACGGAATCAGGGATAGATAGGTGTTAAAACAGGAGTTGGTTGTTCAGGAACTGGACAAGGATGTTGGAAGTCCTTTCCTTTCCTGTTGTCAGGTTAAAAGTCTTGTTTCCATTTTGCTGATAATCCTTTGCTCTTGCATATGAGAGCCAGGTCGTGGCATCATTCTGGAAACTCCCGTTTCCTCTGTTGTTGAAGAAAAAGTTCTGAATGCGTCTGGAACAGAGACTGCCCAGAAGCCAGGGGCTTTTGTTTCTTTAATTCCATGGCACCTCTCCCACTTTGGGGCTTTTCCCAGGAAGAAGCCAGTAAGTGATAACTGTCACAGAGGTGATGTTGGCTGCATATGAAGTGTGCCTCTCTGTGCCTTCTCACCTGACTCCAGTGTATGAGCTTTACAGCTTCCCAATCCCAGTCTAACAGGCCAACCATCACAATGTTTCCTGAACAAAAAGACGGAGGGAGTCTTTGGGGGGATGGCAGGCAGGACTGCTGGAATTGTACAAACAGGGTGGGACTGTGGGAAAATGTCAGTGTTAGTATTTATGCAAAAAACTGCAGTAGCCTTGCAGGGCTGTGGACGCTGGAGAGCTGGTCATAAATCACACCCTGACATCCCCAGCTCCTCAGCAGCTGAAATGTGCTTTTAACCCCTCACTGGCAGTTCCTGCCTTTGGAGCGCTTGTGGCAGAGCAGGAATGTTGTCTGGAGGGTCCTGCAGGTGTATGCAGATGAACAATATGTCTCATGGTGCACAGGGCATCTTCATCCCTGCCAGTCCCAGTGGGAAGTCTGGACATGGAGTGGCATCCGATGAGTTACAGGAAAACGTGTTTGGGCTAAGTGTGTGTATGAGAGATAAAATGGTTTGAAGTCAGATGACACCTTGCTCTGATCTCTGTCAGTAGAACCACACCTCTAGCCACCTAATTGCTGCTTTTGTCTGTAGCCAGGTATGTTAAGGACCCCTCTACTGATTTCTCTTTGCAGTTCTTCACTTGCTTGGTGATCCTGTTTGCCTGCGAAGTTGCAGCTGGAATTTGGGGATTTGTCAACAAAGACCAGGTAAGACAACTCCGATACCTGTGTGTGTGGGACTGGGAGGTCTGGGCAGAACCACAGCAGATCCTGACGTGAACTATTTTGCTTACAAGCTGCTCCCAGACCGAGTCACGGGGGCTTGGATTAGTGATGTGACCTGGGCAGGTCACCTAACTCCTCTTGGCTGGGCTGATGAACTTTAAACGTGAGCGCTTGACAGTAGCAGCTGCCCCTTAGGGTATGTAGTGCAATGTCTAGAATAAAAATAGCCTGTCTCGCTTGGGTCTCCTCCGTGCTGCCACACTGTCAGTCACAGAGTGAGTTGATTCATGCATGAAGTCGTGAAGGAAAGCCATCTGCACATCCTAGGTGCCAAGGAACAAAGAGCGAACCCTGCCGCATAGTGCCAAAGGGAGGGAATACCGTACGGGGAGAGCCTGCATTAACGGGATTGCTTGGTGCTTCCTACTGTTCAGCAGTATCATATAACCTGCTTTGGGCCGTTTGTCTGCCAGGACTGGGCTTGCTGCTGATCCATAAGTTGTGCACGCACAAGGGGTACAAATCCTGTGTCTGTACCAGACACCCTTCTAGGGACTGCTTGGATGAGGTTTCCTGGTTGGAGGGGGTGAGCTAAAGGGTAGAACTGAAAATTGCAGCTTTTCACCTTCTGTTTCTGCTCACCTTCCCTTCGTTACGGTCACACGTGCTCACAGACATGCAGAGTTTCATCTCGAAGTGCAAAACTGTCTGTGTATGGGAGCTATGGCTGTGCTGCAACAAGCAGCGGGCTGAGCTTTGATCACTGGGCCTCGAGGATTTGGAGGAGAGAAGGGGACTGCTTGTACTCAAAGCCAAGGTTAGACTCCCTTGGCAGAGTAGGAAATGTGTTTACTTTACTAAGAGACGCAAGCCAGCTGTGTAAGTAGGTGGTGGCCTGCTCAGCTTTCACATGCATACAGTGCATGGCTGACGGGCTTGGCCTGAATGGGAACACCCGTGTAGTCATTCAGCGGGAGAGAGCATGACTTCACTGGAATAAACTCTTCTGTGTCTAAACATATTATTATGTAGGCAGGGTGCTGTTTCCTAGCAACTTTAGTGAACTAATTAACCTCTGCAGAGGGGCTGTGCCTCCCGCAGATGTTATTTTGTGAATCCTGAAGAGTCCAAGATGTGCAACTGCAACGAACAGCAAAAAAGTGAAGGCTGGGTAAGGAGGGACCCCATGGCTGTTGTGTTCCATCCTGGGAGAAGACGCTTGGATATTAGAGCATGAAGCTGAGAAATTTAGGATTTGCTAATACCAGAGCGATTACCTCAGCCCCTAAAATTAATTTTGCAGTTTAAAATGAAGGGTGGCAGCCTGTTGGCATCAGCTGGTTTTACAGCCTTGATGATGAATGGGCTGTTTTGAAGTCCCTGCTCACAAGGCAGGTGGCTTGCTTCTCCCTGCCTTGGCTGGGAGCAATGCAAGCTGGGAGGGAAGCATTGAATGATCCCAGACATCAAGAGCTGCTTCCAGCAGGGACACTCTTCCACAAAGCTGGAGGCAGTGTCTCCCTTAGCCTGCCTTCTTGGAGATGCTTTAGATTCAGTGGGATTATTTTTATATTTTTTTTCATGTACCAGAATCAAATGGTTTGATCGGAGAACATTGCCCTCCAAAGCAAACTTTTTTGAGCAGTGACAAAGGAATTCTGGGATAATTGATTGAAATCATGCTCCTTCTTGCTGCAGTTTCTTTTTTCATGTGCTAATCCATGAAAAGATTAAGAGCAGATGTTCTAGAAAGTGTTTTCCCTTTCTTGCTCATATAGACTTTTTTTCCTTCTCTTGCACATCCTCCTTTCATCTGTCTCTTCCAAATTATTGGAAGGTGTTAAAGGATAAATCGCAAGGCCAGTGTCCCTGATAATTAGGAGGTTCTTGCACTGTGGAGCAGACCCCCGTGGGTGGCTGCAGTTCACCAGCCAGTGGCAGGGTTAGAGTATGGATGAGACTTTTCATATAACCACTTCAAGGACAGGATTGCCCAGCTCCAGGTAGGGACCCAGCCAGAGTTTGACATCCACCTAAATGTACCTACGCTGCCTGACCCAGGTGAGCTGCCTCATTAGGTTTTAGTGTGCAATCTCTCCCAAATTCCTGCCATCCTCTCCAAACCAGCAAGCCGAGGTGCCCATACCTACAGATGGCCTTGCTTGCACACCCCACTTCCTCATGACTTTTCCAGCATGCCCTGCCCCTGCAGCCTCAGTGGGAAATGTGTTGCTTGCCTGCTTTGTCTCCATGTGTTGTGTTGTTCAGAACAAGCCTCTTTTGCGTTCCTGAGCCCAGCAGCACACTCACGTGAGGTGAAGGCTATCTAAGATCTTGTGGTTAACCCTCCAGGCCTTGGCTATCTTCATCTGCTCGAGAGAGCTTGTGGAGCCCTTGGATAGTGTTGGCTGGAATCTGATGGCCAGTGGATGAGGTTCTTAATATTTGCTGCTCTTAACATGCTACAGCAGGAGAGGCTGGAGCCCTATGAAAGACAGGCCTTTTTTCACATGTCTGTGCAAACAAGTGGGGTCCTAATCTATTTAAAAACTGCTCATCTTACTGCGAGTGTCATTAGAGGGAATCTGTCCCCTTCAGGCACATCTGCTTGGATGGGTTTCCTCCTCTTTCTCCGGCTGAAGGGGAGCTTTTCCTGTGTCTTTCCCAGATAGCCAAAGACGTGAAGCAGTTCTACGATCAAGCGCTTCAACAGGCGCTCATGGGAGAACCGGATGCGAACAACGCGAAAGCCGTAGTGAAGACCTTCCATGAAACGGTAAGATCCTGCTGCTCTTGCTGCATGTCCTGCTTAGGCTGTGTGGAGTGCCAGAGTTGGCACTGATGGATAGGGTGTGCTGCGGATCACGGCTGGTGAACTTCCGTGGGCGGTTTGTCCGTGGGTAAGTGGTGAGGAGCAGCTGTCCCTGTATGTGGACTGATCCTCCCCACCAAGACACTGGGATTTGCTGCCTGCTTTTTGAATTCCATGTAGAAATCTCTTCTCCATAGAAGTTTCCTGCAGCCAGAGTAAATGAGAACATGGGAAGAAGGAGAATTAATAACAGAGGTCAGGAAAATGAATGGGAAAAGGAGAGTCTAAAGCAAATGATGCTACATGCAGGTCTTAGCCTGTCAAGTTTGCTGTTCTTACATGTCAAGAAGCAGAGTTGCACTCTCTTCAATATTCCCTTCACACTGTGCTGGGAAGTCTGACCCAGGCTCTAAAGTTGCTTTTCATTTACCTCAGCACCCCTGATTTAAATAAAAATTCAATGGAAGAAGGATGTAGCTCTGAGTAACTGATCCTGATACTTGCTTCATTCAGCAAAAAACCGGAATCTCTGGAGAGAGTTGGATTCACTCTCCTCCAGGATAGCCATGCCAGATCCGTCTGTGACTATTGTAGGAAGCAGCTGCATTGCATGGAAAGAAAAAAAGGGTTAATTTGGTGACTTATTGCCCTCCCTTGTTTCCCCTTCCAAGATGCCTCCTCAGTCTTGGGTGGCTTCAAGGATGTGTAAGGGTAGGGAGAGCACCACATGAGTGTTTGCTGTCTGCTAATGCTGTTTTTTGTTGTTTGTTTTTTTTTTTTAACTCTCTCCATGTAGCTGGACTGCTGTGGTTCCGATTCTTTAACAGCAACTTTCACTCCCGTGTGGAGGGATGACCTCTGCCGAAAGGACGCCCTGAAAAGCTTTTTTGAGGTAGGCACAGCTGCTCTTCAGTCAGCACAGCTGCTGCGAGAAACCTCAGCTACCAAGGAAATTTGGGGATTTATTGGGGATTAGATAAAGGGTAGAGATTTATTTGGGGATGATGTGGAAGGATGTTGAAGGTTCCCATTGGTTCTTCATTTGCTGTTCCTGCTTGAGGGGGCTGGCAGGTCTGGAGGGTTGCAGTCTGGTCGGAAGTCTTGGAGTCAGGACCTAGGAAATAAGCAGGAGAGTGAGAAAGCTGACCTGCCTTTCTGGGTGGTGGGGGCAGGTGAGGGGAAAGCAGGATATCTGACCAGTGTGTTCTCTGCTTCAGAACTCAAACTGCCACAAAAAAATTGATGAGCTGTTCTCGGGGAAGCTGTACCTGATCGGTATCGCTGCTGTTGTGGTCGCTGTGATCATGGTAAGCGTGACAGCATGGTGGGACAGGGAAAAGCCACCTCGGGGTGCCCTGGTCCTCTTCCAGCTGGGCTGGATCCATCCCCCTCCTCCAGATGCCCCTGCAGCTCAGCAAGCAGCACCAGCCCTGGCCACCTCAGCTGCTCTGGCAAGACTGAGGGCTTTGTTATCCCTCCATGGAGTCGAGTTGTTAGGGGAGGCACCTGGCAAGCTCAGTGGAGCAGGAGCCGCCTGCAAGTCTGTCCAGAAGGGCAGAGCACCACTGAAACCTGTTCACTGCCTCCAGAACAACCACTTGTTCCACAGGGTGCCATGTTCTGTTGCTGGGGTCTGCAGTGGGAAGGGATTTGCTTGTTTTGCCATGTTGGGTTTGCTCCCAAGTGAGGGGTGGATGGCACGGGCTGGTAACCCAGCACCTGTACAAAGGCTGGGCTGTAATGCTGGAGTGATCTCAAGGCAATTGCTGTGTAGTTGGCAGCCAGGAAGCTTGTAATGTAACACCATTGCTGCCAGAGAGAGGCAGGAGAACATCATCTTACCCCAAATTGGCCAACTCCTAATGAAAACTGCAGAGATGTAGCATCTCTGCCCTTATCTCTGGCATGGGAGTGGATTGGGGGACCTTGGGATGGGGTGGAGGACCTGCATCATACTGGTTGGTGCCTCACTTGTGCTCCTGTGTCTCTCAACAGATCTTTGAGATGATCCTGAGCATGGTGCTGTGCTGTGGCATAAGGAACAGTTCCGTCTACTGAGCCGTGAGAGCCGGGGAGGGGAAGGGGGGAGCAGGGAAGACGGCGCTAGAGGGGACCCCAAGTGCCACCAAGTGACCAGGAGACATTTCAACAACAGACAAAGAAAACTATGTATATAAATGCTTCCAATATTACCATACAAATACTTACCATTTTTATTTTGAAGTACTTTTTTTTTTGTTTGTTTAATAAATAAAACTTTCCCGTATCTTTGTGGCTGAGTTAGTTACACATCAGTTTTGTGTGATGGGAAAGATGCTGTAGCAGGAGATCAAGTCCTTCCCCCCCCTTCCCCACCCCCAGTAACTCAGAAGTAACACTGGTGGAAGATGTGCAGAGGAGAAGGCTGCAGCCTGTTACCAGAAAAATTTTGCCTTGGTTTTACTGACTTTTTTTATTGGATGCTGAAGCAGATTTTAGTGGTTTCGTTAATTTGTACTCATCTTTTCCAACCATCGCCCCAACTCCCTGGCATTTCCAGGCTGTCCACAGGGAAACCTGGCTGACTGCCTGAAGCCTGGGAGAGAGGAGAGGAGAGGAAACAGCCTCCGTTGCCTGGGTGCGATGTAATCCAGGGGAAACTTGGGCGAATTGTTCCTCTCCGGCCTGTTTGCATCGTTAGGTCAGTCCTTAACGGAAGTCATGCTTAAATTTTTTTACTCTCTAAAGTGTTAAAATGGTTTTTGGTTTTGTGGTTTTTTTTTTTTTCCTTGGGGCTATAACTTTATAAATTTGCTCGTTTCCATTGATTCATTACATTAAAAGGTCAGAGGGTGAATCTTAGTCCCAGTTTTTCAAATATAGCCCCAGTTTTTAAAATGTAAACTGATTATGTTACTTTTTTAACCTCCTTCAATATTTCATTGTAGACATATGTTTTGGGGACAGTCTAGTTCTATACCAACTTTTCACTGTTAAGCTAGTGCTCACATAGAAATTATATTTGAAAAAGAAGAAAGCATAAAAAAAAAATGTTCTTGACTTTAGAAATCTTTTAGCAGACTTTAGACTGCTTTTATGTACTGCAGGATGACACTTGGGTGTTCCCAACCATATGCATACATCCTTAAAATTTCATCTTTGCATCACTCTCTTGTTCAATTAAATTTTCCTTAATTATAGCACATTGTCTCACACTGTAATATTGGTGGGAAATTGTCATAATCTGATTTTTAAAAAAAATGTTTATTTTTAAGACCTTCCAGTTATATCAACAATAGATCAGCTTATAAAATCAAGGGAATTCAGGATTTTAGATCGTACCAGTGGAAACACATTCTTGTGATCTGGTAACTTTGGTTATCAATTTGATGTATGTGGCTTCTTTTGTATGCCACTCCATTACCATGTAGATAGAGGGGGAGAGTGACCCAGGAGCTATGTAATAAAATCAGAATGTCACTAAAAAAGATGATCTATATGTATAGTTCTATAGATATATATTTTTAAGCAAAGCCTTTTCCTTAGCCGTACAGGCACTTGAGCTGGAAATTACAGTATCTCTCAGCTTTTTGCCACCTTGAAGCAGGTAAGGGGAGGAGTTTAAATTTGTGATCACTTTCCCCACTTCAGGAATATTTCTGTTTTTTAAACTATTTCACTCTCCCCCTTTGTTGCAACAAAGAGCTTCAGATCTGATAGGGAGGGAGACTGTGATCATTGATCATTTTAAACTAGTACCTTGTTCACTGCATATGGCAGCCATGGCCATTGCCACTATATCACAGAAAATTCCTGCACTGGGGCAAACTGATCCATTGAGAAGACTTTCCTCCCTTCGACTCTCCCCTTTCCTCTTCCTGCCTTTTAGTATATAGGGCCTTTAAAAAGTATATAGGTAAATATATATATATATGTATCTATCTCAAGTTGTGCTGGGTAAGAGGAGGAAGTGCTTCAACAGATCTTCATATTGAGGGGTCGGACAAGAAAAGATTCAGCCTTAGAAACAGCCTTAAAGCAACACTGCCCTGAATGTCCATGTTGTGCACATCGAGAATGAGGTGAGGTTTTGCAGTAGGCAACCCCTTCCCCTGCTCCCCAGCGTAGCTCCTTCAGGTCATGTACTCTGTTATGTGGCTCTACGTATACGCGTCATCCAAGCATGTGTGTTTACATCTATGTGCGTCGGGATTGTTAGCATACAGAATGGATGTGTAACTTGCCGCCTTTTTTGTTGACTGTTGAAAAATGTGTATAAATATGCCATTAAGCATTTCAATTCTGTTTTCTTTCCTTATACCATATTTTTTTTTATATTGTTCAGTATTCAGTTGATGCTGTGTATGTAGCTGGAGCTCTGTTTGAAGACAGACTGGGTCTCGATGCAGGTCAGGTGTGTCCTTGGACAGTGTACCTTTAGGGGTTTGGGTTGTCCCAGGCAGGAGCAACTGGGAGAAAGTGGTACTTGGAGAGAGAATCTGAGAGCTTTAGGAGGAAGAGCAGGAAGTTTACTCAGACCGTGTCTGGCAGGGGCTGCAATTCGCCCTCTGGCTCATTTCAGAGGTGGCTTGTCACTGTGGAGAGCTCTAGAGGCAGCTTCCTGGGCCACCTCCTGTTCCTGTGGCTGCTGCAGGAAAGGTGCAGAAGGAGAGGAACAGCTAGCAGCTGGGAAGGTCATGGGAGAGGGGACAGAAGGATGTTTTCAGGGAGAGGGCAATGCTTTCTTTAGAGTTACCAGCTGAGTCCCCACACTTGATGGAATGGTCATCAGCTGTAGCAGGAGGGGTCAGCCCTGGGAGAACAGGGACAGAGAGGAACTGTCATGCTGAAGAACGATGAAGTAACTGAGAAACCATCACAGAAAAAACTACCCACTTGGGGTAGCTTCCTGTGAAGCTGGACTTGAGTTAACACAAACTAGAGAAGGAGCTGTGAAGGGTTGAGGGGACTTGCCCCATTGCAGGCATTCAGGACCCAAAAGCCACAGGGCTCTTCTGCCAGTTGGTCAGTCCCAAAGCTGGCTGAGGTGAAGGGAGGAAAACCACTGGGTAGGAAACCTGCTCTGCCTCAGCCCCTCTCCTGCATACCTTAGCATTTGTGTGCAACATGGTGCCCTGTACTGCTCCCCTCGACACCCCCCACCCCCCAAAAAAAAATTAAATCGCAAGCTGTAAATACAAACCCCTCCCTCTCCATGGGAACATCCCTCCTGGAGCTAGTGACAGCTGAGAAAATGGCTGTGAGCTGAAGCAGGGAGGAGGAAACAGGCTGGTGGAGGAGTGTCAACTGTCCAGGTCTGAGTTCAAAGACCACATTGAAAGGTCAAACAGAGCCGCTGACAGCTTAACTGAATGCTTGGGATTTTTTCATACTGTGGAGCATGCCACAAAGCAGTGTGTTTAACTTCTTTCTGCCTTTTTTTTTAAAGAAATGAAACGAAAATCAATTTAATAAACATTTCTCATAGTGTGCATAGTGTGATGAACTGCTGCAATTTTACAACCAGTTAACCTTAACACCAGGATGCTTTGTGAACCAGGCTTCAACAGCATGGGTTTTTACAGCCTCTGGGAGGGGGGCCTGCAGGCAGGCTGGGGATGCATCCAGAATAGTGCTGAGGGAAGGCAAGAAGGTTGCTTGCCAGCAGTGGTGA
The DNA here is from genome assembly GCA_013399855.1 of Oxyruncus cristatus. Classification (NCBI taxonomy): domain Eukaryota; kingdom Metazoa; phylum Chordata; class Aves; order Passeriformes; family Cotingidae; genus Oxyruncus; species Oxyruncus cristatus. The sequence continues at coordinate 849,224 of VXAY01003304.1, forward strand.
CTGCTGCAATTGTGCCCCACCCTCAAGGGAAAGGGGGCACAGCTGTGGGGGAGCTGATGTGGATTGCAAAATAGAGTGACTGTGCTGAAATTCAGGGGGGCTGAGGTGGCAGTACTGCACACACTCAAGGGGCTTCTCCTGAAGTGACCGAAAATGTCCCAAAATGCCCTCTGTTGCCATCTGGCCAGGGGCTGGGCTGATTTTTGTGGATGGTCTGGTAATGCCACTGTTGCTGCCCCCACCTGCCTCTCCACACCCTCAGGGGAAAGCCTGGCTGAGAGCAAGGTGGGAGTCCAAGTGCTGTGATCCCACAACTGCCTGCCTTTCTCTGTCCTGTCTTGGACTTCTTGCTTTGTTTGAAGAAAAATGTCCTGCAGCAGTTGCCAGCCATCGCCCTTGCTGGTAGAGAGAGGGAGGGAATGGGGGGCGAGGGAGAGAAACGTTCAGCTGCTGCAAAGAAAGGCAAGTCCTGCTCCCAGCGGCTGTGCCTGTGCTACAAGATCATGCCCATCTGTTATTCTTTCACTTGTTTACCTGAATGTTAATGGAGTCGGACACAATGACTTCTTGAAAGAAAAAAAAAAAGTGATATTTAAAAACAATAAAGAAAAAAGAAACAAAGCAATCACCCTTGTTAGTGGATTTTTAATGATGCGTTGTCAGATCTTGTTTCTTTCCATCGCGTACAGATTTCTGCCATGGTCTTCCAAGGGAACAGGCTTGTCTCATTCTCGGATTCAAGTAAAATTCAGGCTGCAGGGAATGCTGTCCTCAGCTGACCCTCTAGGTGGTTTCCCATGAATGTGATGCTCTTTGCTTCATGCCTTAAAACATTTGGATTGTGGCACTGCATTGTTGCTCCAGATGGGGATAAAATTATTCCTGCCTCTGGAGCTAGGATTAAGCTGATGTGAGTCACTGTCAGAACCAGGCTGGTGTTCAAGAGAGGGAGAAACAATAGTGTAGGCTAACTGGCAAAGCATGGCAGTATTTGGCATCCAGGGTATGTGCCTTGGGACCTCAGCCTGGAAGTACAGCTGGGATCTTAAACCTTCCCCAGCTAAATGCAGTCCCTGTTTGCACTTCAGGTCTGAGTACTTGCAGTGGTGTGCTTGAAACAGATGAGTTGAATGTGATGCTGGGAGAGGACTGGGCAAACCCTTTGAGGTGCTGTTGAGTGAAGATATGGGTTATTCTTGGAAAACAACAGTCCTGCCATGTAGGAGTATGTGTAGCCACATGGATAACCAACTGTGAGGGGAAGAGGCGGGTGGAATGCTTGCAGCCTGTTTGTGCTCATATTGCATGGACAACCCTGGCTTACGCTTCTCTTTAACATTTTTCTCCAGAGGTCTGAGGGCCTTGGAAAGTCCCTGGAGACCTTACTGTGGAATTCCAATTCCACAGGAATATGACTAGGAATACAGTCCTAGGAATATGACTAAGGAAGGTGGTGGGGTTTTTTTCTTTTTAATCAAACAATAATCTCCAGAAAATAAAAACACAGGCATGAATTTTTCTAAACTAGACCAAGCTGGGATTTTTTCCAGTGGAATTCTTTTCCTCCTCCCTCCCAAACTGTTTTTGTTTGTTTGTTTGTTTTTTCTTATTAAAACCCCCTAGAGTGTTTCTAATGAGAAGTTTTGAAGGTATTTTTTGCTTTGGAGAGCTGTGTTTCATAAGCCTGTTCTGGACTGGTTTTTTTTTTAAAGTAGCAATGTGCCTAATGGTTTCCTACTAAGACAGCTGCGACTAACATGTATAAATTGCTTATTCCATTCTGTAATCAGAGGTTGTCTAAGCTCTAACTAAGATTTGCAATATTCTCACAGGAGGATATAAAACCAGCCAGCTCTCCCATACCAGAGCTGTTTATGGAGGAGGATTCTGTAGGGGAAAGCACCCACACTGCTGGATCTGGCTGCACTCTCCCTCTGCCTGCCAGCTCTGCTTGCTGGGCTCTGTGATGAAGGATGTGTTAGTGGCTGTGCTCACATTCCTACTCTGAACCACTGTTTCCTGTGCTGGGCATGGCAGTGTGGCCCTTCCAATTAGGCGAGAGGAGGGAATTTCAGCCCCAGGGCAGAGCAGCTGACAACAGAGAAGACTGTTCTGAAAAAAAGATGACTATTTCAACAATCTCTTTCACTGTAAGGGCTGTGGTAGGGCTACAAACTGTGGCTGCACCAGAGAGTCCTCAATAATGGAAATACAGCCCCCAGAGAGGAAACATCTGCCACCAGTGGGTGCTGATGAGGAAAGGAAAAAAATTAACTACTTGACCGGCTCTTGATTAAGTGGTAAAGACACAGGCTGCGAACCTCAAGTCCCATACGTGCACCTGAACTAGACAGAGGCTGCGTATTGTTATCTGACCACTCCTCAGTTTCAGCCTGGGGACCATCGCATTACCTTGCACAGGGCATAACCCAAGCAGGAGGACACAGAAGTGCTGTTCTGGAGCAACCTCTTCAGCCAACCTCTGGCAACTTGTCTGACTCTAGCAGCCTGATGCTTTCACTGCAGTGCCCAGGGACCTGGAGAAAACAAAAAACACCTCCCAGATGCTAAAACTGCTGCATAACTGAAATCCATATTGTTTTCACGCTTGCAAACACATTAAAGGTACATAAATTGTGCAACCAGGCATGCCGCTAGAGACTGCCTGGTGTTTCTCACTGGATTTAGATGGCCCATCTCAAGTGCCAATGGTCGCAAGTAACATTTCTAATTAATCACACTTTTTCCTTTATTTAAAAAAAAAAAAAAAAAAAGTGTTTCTTGGCCCTGCTTTGCTAGAATGTTCCCTCATGTCAGAACACAGCTTTGCTGAGTACCGGAGGGGCGGTGGTGTTAGGTCAGGTGAGACGGTGTGCACACAACACCCTGTCTGCCGGCTGCGAGTAAACTGCTGACATTTCCTCCAGCAAGGGCTAATGCTGTTAAATGCAAGGCTTGGCGCTGGCTACAAAGTTGTGTTGGTTAATGAAACTCCCATAGGTCTTGTTCGAACAAGAGGTCTGGGGAGTTTTAGGGTTCTGTGAGTTTTTTGTTGATGTAAACTTCAAGGCCCTCAGCTGGTTCCCTCGACCTCTTTCGGCCCTTCATTACTGCTGTTGGTATGAGGCATGCTGGGGCAATGACAGGGAAAAGAAAAAAGCAGCCAGATTAGGAGAAGGGTTTTTTTAGTACAAATATTCTTTAGCTAAATCAAAATGAACAGACACCCCTAACTGTTTGTTTTCTTTTAAAAATTCAAGTAATTGCAGAGAGTATTAATTTTGCTTGTAAAGGACTTCGGTTCCCTCCCACACATGCAATGTCTCTAACAGAAAAGGGGTTACAGGGTCTCCCTGCAGGTCCTCTATAGGCTGACAATACCACTGTAATTGTGAAGAATCAAGTTGATAAAGACCTTCATAGCCCGCTTGCATTAAAACTCACTCCACAGGAACTAATTTTATGTAGTTACCTTAGGGGAAAATAGCACCAACATGGGTAAACAGCACTGGAATAAATCAAACCTGCTTTCAAGTGAGCCAGGACCAAATGAACATGTGAAGTAAAACAGGTAAGCACAGCTTGTTGTCGAAGAGAGGTGGTGTCAAGCACTGAATTCTGGAAGTGCCCCACAAGGCCATTTGTAGGATTTCCTTCTGGCAAATGGGAGGGCAACTCAATTATTTCCTTTAGCCTGTACCAGTCTGGCTTGGTGTGACTGCCTTCTCCCAGCAGAGAAGAATGTGGTGGTCATGACTCTGCTTTTCCTTTTTGCCTGCAGTAAAATAATCCTTTCCCTCCCCACCTCCCCTCAGCAGCTCCAGCATCAGCTGCATGTGGCCACATCTGACTAACCTCCATACTCCTTCCAGATGCAGGAGATGGTGAAAATGCATCTTATTGCTCTGTCTGGCCTGTAGGATCTGTGTGGCTGCTGGGGAATCGCCTGCCGCTTTCCTACAGCCGCAAGGAGAGGGGCCAGCAGTCCCTGCCAGGCGCCTACCCCAGGCTCTGAGCACAGGAGCAGGAGCAGGAGACTGCCAGGGAGCAGCGGAAACAGTCACCGGATGGGGGCCAAACAACAGATTTATTTGCAAGACAGGAGCAGGAGGCGCCGGTACTGGGGCTGAGGCTGGTGTGCATTTGCATGTGCCACCCCCACACGCAGGGACGCGCTGGCTTCCTGCAGACACATGGGGCCACCTCCGTGACTGAGTGGCCCCTTGGAGCCCACTCACTGCATACAACCCGCTCATTTGGATGATGCCCTATGCTGCAGCTCAGATCCACCTTCCAGCCCCCAAACCTCTTCAAGCCACTTCAGTTCAGGCCAGGAAGGGGAAAACGCTTTACCATCTGTTCGCCTTCAGACTCTGACTCATTATTTTTATTTCAGCTGTCGCCAAGCAATAGCGAAAATCCCAACACACCAGCAGTATATCCACTGCTGCAAGCTGTCTTGTCCTTAGCCACCAGAGAATGAGCAGCTCATCCCCAGTTCTCTGCAGTGTGCAATACTAAATCTTCTGAATAAAAAAACAGGAAGGAGGAAAATGGTACATTCAACTTCCAAAGGTGACCTTGGTTATCAATATACACAGCATCCAGGCAAAAAATGGAAATGGAGGAATATGGTCTGTCCCTGAAGGCACACACATCCCCATGTGATATAGCAAGGTGGTGTTGCCCTCTTCTGCCCCTCTGAGCCCCTGATCTAACCAGGGTTCAAAACAAGAACCTGCATTGTTTACACCAGTCTATGATGTACCCTGCTTGTCTCTGGCCTTACAGACATGGGGCATGCCACCGTTTACTCCATATCCTTTTCTTGCCTGCTCCTTACTACATTCAGGGACTCATTCCTGCTCTGTCCCCAGCACACTGGACAGTGTTACATAGCACTGGTAGTCTTTACCCAGGGTTTACTCTTCGCTGCCTTTGCCTGTTTACTGCCCTTCTCCTTTCCATTTCTGCTCACCCAGTAGAAGACTCATGTTTTCCTTTCTTCTCTCCAAGAACCCATTTGAATTCTTGTGACCGTACTACCATATGTGTATACATAAAAAAAATAGGATCACTAAATGGGGAAACACCTCTAAAACTGTTGCTTTAAAACTACAGCATGATTCCAGCTAGATGGAAGACATTTTGCACTAACCCCATCATTGCTGCCAAATGTATTCGAAACACAGCCCTCGTCTCATAAATTGTTTTAATTAGCAACACTCCAGCAGGCAAAAGTATGTATTTAAAAACTGAGGATGCATATGAAGTGGCTGTAGTTTATATTACGGGTGACTCACAGTGAGGCCCGGCTCGAAAGGAGCCAGTGAAGCCTGCACAGCCACAACCTTGCCTGGCGCAGCCCCCGGCACACCAAATACTTTTTCCTAAACACAGGGAAAACAAGCTGAACACTGAAGCCACTGGGGAAATGTATCTGTGCTGAAAATTTTAACTTTTTGCTGAAATCAGGGGAAAAAAAAAGGTCAAGCCTCTTTGGCCAACACCAATAAAACATTTTCAGACAGACCTCAGCTTCTTGACACACGCACAAAAAATGTTCTTCTGGGACAGATAGTGGAAAGTTTGGGGTTTTTTTTTTTTGTTATGGATAATCGCTTTATGCCTCGAGTGACTTGGGGTTTTCTGTTTAGAAAACGAACACGTAAGAAGGTTAAAAAAAACCAAAACAAAAACCAACCAACCAACCGAACAAAAAAAAAACCCCACACAACCCACAACCAAAGAAACCAGACACTTCTTCGGAAGCGTTCGTTGTGGCCAAGCCCTGCCTTTCCGATGAGAACAAAGGCTGTGACGTCTTTTTTCCAGACTGCGGAGGGAGGCGGCGGTGCCGTGTCCGCCCCGCCGGCCCCGCTCCGGCCCTGCGGGGGCCCCGAACCGAGCCCCGAGCCCGGCCGGTCTCCGGCTGCGAAATGTCGGGCGGGGCGGTGCGCCCTGGCGGCTGCAGTCGCTCAGCCTCCTCTCGCCCCACAAATTCGCTCTCAAAATGTCCTCCGATGGGGAAAAGCGGGCGCCTACAACTCCCAGGAGCGCGGAGAGAGGCGGAGCGGGGAGGGACCGGCGGCTCCCTCCCCTTCCGCACCGCTCTCCCCGCCGGGAGCTGTGGTCCCGCCGCCGCTTTGGCCGCCCCGTGGCTGCCGGCGGGGACTCGCTGTCCCGGCGCGCCGCTGGCCGTGGGCGGAGCGGGAGAGGCGGCCAAGGCGGGCGGCTGCTGTGGAAGACGCTGGGCCCGTGCGGTGTCGGGGTACGGGGCGATCCCCCTTCCCTTGCCCGGCGGTTCGCGCCGTGTGCCCGGGCGGGCGGGATGGCGGCCCCCGTGCGCGGCGGGAGCGGGAGGGTGCAGAGGCCAGCGAGAAGGGCTTGTGTGGTGGGGGCGGTTTGTATCCAGCAGCATCCCGGCCCGGGAAGGGCGCTGGGCCCGTGGCCCTGGTTTGGGGTGACGGGGGTCTCCGTTCTCCTCACAGGCTACGGGAAGACGCACAGAGCTTGTTTGAGCAAGACCAGGATGGAGGAAACCGGTGGGGACTTTGCCATGCGGAGAGACGCCATCCTCTCCGAGTCGTGCTGTGATCACGTCACCGTGGCAAACCTGTGAGTGGTGAGGTGTAAGGGCCAGCATGTGTGGCTACTAACGCTGTAAAGGCTAAAACATCTCCTTAGGAGCAAAATTTTCCCTTTCTGTGTAAGTGCTCTCAGACAAGAGATATCCTGATTCACAGCTGGCAGTGAACACTTTTACTGCCATCTGAAAACAGCTGTTTTAGTTATGCGCTTCAGTGCCTCTTTCAAATTGTAGTTGTTACTTTTCGTGTGTTCCAAAGATAAGCAGAAGACCCCATTAGGTGTTACATGCAGTGTTTTCAAAGGCAGTCATCAGATCCCTTTTGTCAAAGACACCGAGACTTCACATGGAACACAGCACTTGTTCTGTTGAGTTCTTCAGAAGATTCTTTATGTTTTATGCTTCATGAAAATCTGGCCCTAACTGTGAACACAGCCTTTCTTTGAAAACAGGACTCTTTGCTACCCATGGTCTTAATACTCAGCATTTCGTAGTGGCAATACGTAACTATTATTTTTCTATTTTCTTAACTGCATTTAATACTGTTTATTTAATAATGGCTTTCTGCACATGCAAATTATGGTTCAATTTTTAAAAAAAAACTTCTGTTTTACAGAGAAAGGTTGGTAGTGTGAATGTGGGGAATGAGAAAATATAGTGGTGCCTGCCTTATTAGGCTGTGTGTTGTTCTTTTGCCAAAAATCCAGGAATATCTGCAGACTTTTATACCAGCATGAGTTTGTGTCAGATTTAGAACCTAGTTCTGCAGCTTTGGATGAGTCAGGGGGAAGGAATTATTTTTGAAACTTTTTTTAAAACTACATTTCCAGTATCTTGATGGAAATGTTTATTTTCTAGGGTGGAAGTGCTGAGATCTTTGGTGGCTTTAACTGACCCTCAGGAGGGGAAGCTGACTCAGTCTCAAGAGAAAGTGAGTGACTCACAGACTTTCCATGTCTGTTTACTGCATTGTTTCAGAAAAACCTATAATTAGGTAGTCGAGCTTATTCTAATAATATATTAGAACTGTTTTCATAATTCACGTTTCTGTGAGTTGAACCAAAGTGTGTGTTTGCCAACTCTTGTTTCCTATTGCCCAGTAAGTGATAGCGTGATCATCGACAGCCTCAGTTCAGCAAGGTTCCCTTCAAGCAGGTGGCAGTGTCAGGTATTCCAGCCACTCCTGAAAGTCAGACTTCAGATCACACTGTCATTTACTGACTGAAGGGCCTGCTCTTGCAGGCCCCTGGTTGCAGTCTCCCCTCGTTTCCATGTGCAAGCATGGCATGTGTGATTAGTTTTCTTAATCCAGTGGGATTGATTTCTTGAGCTGGTTTGTTTTCTGATTCCTGGAATATAGTAATGACATGAGAGCTTAAAGCCAAGGAAGGAGTGGAGTTTGTATTTTATGCCACATTAAAGCAGACCTGAAACTGTGGCCCTGATATTTTTGTGGGGTTTCTGCCACTGGCCTCAATCAGTGATAGCGTCCTTTACAGTAGGCAGAACATGATGGTTGTTGGGACAGAAGGTATATAATGCAAAAAGGGATCATAATGGCCAAATCAAAGTGTGAGAAATTAGGATGTGTTTTTATGGATTTATGCCGTATGAATAAACACAGGGTGTAATTTGGAAAGGTCATTGCTGTCTCTTGGAAGATGCATAAGACAGTTATGTGGGATTCAGATTTGCTCAAAAGCTTTATATTTGTCTTTCAGTAAGTGGACCTGCTGTAACCTGTAATAAAATTTGGTGTGTACCACTGTTTTTAATTACTTCATATTCTTGTATTCAGTCTTGTGTAAGTCTTTAATTTTAATGTGCACTCATTCCTTAAATAATGTTTTCATTTGAAGGAAAATTGCTTAGGAATCCCCAAAGTACAGTTGCCTGTTATATTGCAGCAGTAATTATTTTGCACAGCACAGAATGATGGTCTCATACTTGGTTCTCATTTCACAGTAAAGTTTTTATGCTCCTTTGTATTCTAGGCACTAAACTCGCTGGGCATTTGGAAAACTGTATTTGCAGCTGTTCCTGGTCCTACATCAAAGACCTCAGTGAAGTGACAGCTCGAAGATGGGAGACCAAGAGGCAGGTGAACCCTTTCTGGGGATAGTGGCCAGTGGTACCAGAGACTACGAAGGAGCTCTGCCCTCAGACACCGTGTCGCTCAGCGATTCTGATTCTGATGATATGGGGTTAGCGGGTGAAGCAGAAGTTGATACAATATCTCCTGAGGAGCCATCTGTAGATGATGGGGATTACAGGTCAGGGGAGACCCCTGACTCTTCAAACAGCAGTCGCAGATCTCCAGTCCAGCCATTCCATCTGAGGGGCATGAGTTCTACATTCTCTCTCCGTAGCCAGAGCATTTTTGATTGCCTGGAAGAGGCGGCCAAGTTGTCTGTGCCCTCAATGCCTGAAGATAACGTTGTTGATGGGAGGTTTAAGCGTCCATTGCCTCCAACCACAGTTTCAGGTAACCTGGTTCCAGAAAACATGGGAAAGCAAGCCAGACCAGTGCTGGCTCCCAAAACCTCTCCTGCAGTGCCTGACTACGTGGCACACCCAGAGCGCTGGACCAAATACAGCCTAGAGGGAATTTCAGAGTCTAGTGACAAGACTAACAGGGCGGTCGCCATGGAATTTCTAGAGGGTTTGAAGAAAAGAGGGGAGAAACAAAGCTCGGCTACCCGAGAGAGCTACACCCCGTACTTCAACCAGGACCCTTCCAGCTGCGGAGCTGGGAGGATTGTCTTCACCAAACCGACTAAAAGAAGTGTTGATGGACTTGAAAAGAAGAGATCAACAGGAGAGGATCATAAGAAGGAGATGAAGACAGATCTGAAAGGAAAATCTCTTAAGAAGACTGATGACTTGAGGGAAGAAGATAAGGTAGAGCTGGGGCACTTAGACAGTGACAGTGGAAAGGCAACAGAGGAGGAGGAGTGCATGACGGAAGGGGACCAGAATACAGAAGACAAGCTTAGTGCAAGGTTTAGTGGTGCAGCTGAAGAGCTATCAGTGGAAACAGTTGGATTCCACTGCAGTAAGAAAAAGAGTAGGAAAAATTTCCGACCTAAAGTAGACAACGAAGGGGAGGAGGAAGAGTCCTGAAGGATGAAGCACATTGGAGGCGTCCATGGACTTGTATTGTCTTGTTCATATTTTTCCCTTTCTTTTTTTTCTGTTCTGAAAACCATGTGATAGCTTTTTGTCCAATGATTTGTGTCATAGTCACCAAGAACATTTTATATTGTTAGAAATTAAGATACCTAAAATAAACTCCAGACTTTTTGTTCAGGAGAAATCTGTAGGTGTAGGATAGTTGCACCGTAGGAGAAGAGAATAAGGTATGCTTTGTTTGCTTTCACAGCTCCCTCAGGCTGGCTCTGGAGCTGAAGTATCCAGAGAAAAGAAGTGTTAGCTAAAAGGCTGCAAGTCTTCCTAATAACTCCCAATTTTAAGAGTTGTTCCCAAATCCTGTGGAATCCTGGGGAAAAGGTGATGAGCTCATTATGTAGAGATTTTTAAACAGTGGAAATAAAACTTAGTCTTCCACAAGGTGTGGTTTCTCCTGGCCCTGTCCCAGGGAAGAAAACCTTATTTAAAAACATCCTTCTCTCATTGCCACTGAAAGTGAAAGCACAACAGTGCCCAATTATATTATGATGATGTGATTATTCTTGATCTGCACATTTGTATGTCCTTTCCAGGAGGAGCTGCTTCCACACTGATCCTGTGTATGGATTGGGGTATTTGTGGGAATGAGATATTTATACCAGAACTGGATCCTTTTTTGTTCTGTGTGATGCAATAAACTTTTGGTTGTAGCTTGATTTCTTCATCCCTGAACCATGCCGAGTAATGCAGCAGTCGAAGTTTCAACAAATACTCCGTTTATTTGATTTGAGGAAAACCTTTTAGGGTGTTATTCTACTGTCTTGTTAACTTCTCCGTCAAGTTCTGTAGATTCTAAAATTCGTATTTCTAACATTTTCAATCATTTTACAATTTAAAATCCCCTCACGGGATGAATCATCTCATACAATGATTCACATTGTAAGGAATGTTAAATATAGCAGTTTTATGTGCAATGTAGTAAATTTAATAAAAAAGGTTGAAAGATTAAATACTTTGAAAGGTTGTATGATTTGAAACTCAAATTAGTTCAGGTCAGTTTGGACTGACATTTTTTTGCCAGTATTCTAAATAAAACAACCCAATGGTAGTATTTATAACTGTAGTGAAAGATGAGTTCTTAAGAATTTGTGATATATCTTGGTAGTCTGTGCTTGCTCAAACTCAGAAGGGTATTTAAGGGGGTGACTTCTCTGAGTGGGGGGGGGGTCCATCTTACCAGTAATTGACTGGTAGGCCCAAATCACTTAGGGGGCTCTTTGTGTTTGAACAGATGCATCATTTTGCAGAACAAGCAGAAAACAACGTAAAATGGGCAGTTGTGCTCCATCTTTTGAAATTCACCTTTAAGAGCAGAGTGAGTGTACGGTTGGATGCACATTACTTAAGGGGTCATTGGTAGATATGTTGGTTTTTCCAGTGCATGTGAGTGGGACATAACAATTCCAAATGGATAGATTTTTGTTTCCAGTGGATAATTAGTGTGCTGATCACGCTGAAAATAGTAGCTATTTCGAATGGAAGTTGCTGCCTAGAGCAGGGCATGCTGGTTGTAAGATAGCCATTACTTCTTACCAAAATTGTAGCTCATTACAAACTTACTGGGTTTATGGTTTGTGCTTGCCTAGGGTGAAGAACAGGTAGAACTACCAGAATTCCATGGCTGTTAATGGAGTCACAGGCCTGGGGCACAGCCGAATAAACTGGACGAATGCATGTTTTATGAACCCATTATAACAAGATTAATACCTGTTGATAAAAGACTCATTTCTGAAAGGTATTTTTGTTGGAGCTGAGGTTTATTTTTTATTCCGCCTTTGGTAACAGCTTTTGTGCAAGCTACATTTGTATTGCATAGAAGCAATATTATATGCATGAGGAAATGCAGGTGAAGCTTATCAGTGTAAGACAAGACACAGCCCAATACTTCCCCCTTCTGATGCTGTTTGTATTATTCCAAAGAAATTTCCCCATGAAGAACAGTGTTAATGTTAATTTTACTGGTATACTTTTTCATACAGAATTCTAGTAAAGCCGGCAAGCTTTTGCATGCTAAAAATGTAGAAGCCAGTGTATGTAATGAAAAAAAGCCACAAACAGTCCAAATTCCTAGTTTGTGGGATAATTCTTGGTACACATTCTTGTTTTAAAGCCTCCTAGTGGTTTTTAGTGTGTAAACAATCACCCTTCCAAAGGGACCCTCCCTTAAACAGAGAAGTGTGGAAATTGGCAATGATGACCATGGATTGAGGGTGTGGTAATTGGGGAACAGAAGGCAGATCGTATTTGGAAAATAAAGTGGTAGGGTCACCCTGGAGGAGAAAGCTTTTAGTGCCGTCTGTGGAATGGTGTTGCAGAAAACCGCTCTATGAGCAGGGGCAAAGAAAGCCCAAACACTGAAGGAGGAAGACCAAGAAATCCTCAGTAATGTCAACCATTGACAGGGCTCAGTGTAAAGGCTTTGAGAGGTGGCCCTTAGGCCTTCATGAGATCAGGATTTTACTTCTGCAGTAGTTCAGTAGGACAAAAGGTTTAATCTGAAGAAATAAGAATTAATTATCGATGTATGAGATGTCATTCTCAAAGTGATCTGTGTGCTCTTCTCTTTCACTTCTTTCTGGCAAAGGCCGTTCTATGTTGGCATTCATCACACCTAATAGGGTTGTAAAAGTCATGTGTTTGTTTAAAAGCCTTAGGAGATGGGGAACATAATAGTAATTGTTTATGAAACTTTAAAATGTTGAAAAAAAAGATGCTGTAGATTCTATTACGTTGCATTTGCTCAGTAAATGATAAACACAGGTTTATTTTTCAGCTGTTTAAGTTTCTGATTTTTATGTGGTTACAGTATTAAAATGCCTGGGGAGCCTGCTACAGGATGGGTTTTCCTACTGAATGCTGATAATGAAGCAATTCATGTAAGGGTTTTATAACCTTCTGACAGAATTAAGTAAAGCTTGAGGTTAGCTCAAATCTGAGTGACTTGACGTCTTGTCACAACTTTGTTGAATTATCCAGTTACTTCTTTTTCCCCTGTAGTATTTAGATGTTCAGTTTATGGGGTTTGGAGGGTATTTTGTGTAATAGATAGCAATAGGTAGATATTGAAATAAATCATTAAGAAGAATATCCAAAATCTTTACTGTTTTGGATATCCTGCAGTGGGTGAGAAATAGTCTTTTTCTGTCTCTAATGTTTTAAACTCCAAAGAGAGGAACCCTGGGACACCAAACAAGATTCTTAACTGACAGAAATAATTGCAGCTCTGAAGGCAAATGAACTCTGTTGATTAAAACAAAGTAGAAGACTTGCTTAATTTTTATTTTTAATGATTACTGTTATCCATATTAAATATTTTTGTAATACTTGAGTAGGACTATCTCATTGACTCAAGAAACCCCCAAGAAAATCCTCTGTGGCAAATAGATACTTGTTTATGTGCTTAAAGTTGGGTGACGTTATTCTAACTCACACTAACAGTCCTTTCCCCCAAAGCTTTTAAAGGTATTTTGCAAAAGGTGATTTTTTTCATTCTGAAGTTTTAGTATTCTGTTCCTTGCTTATATTCCCATTACTTCTAGGTATCTCCTGATGTGGTTATTTTCCAATCTTTTCTTTCCTCTTGCATTTTTTTAACTACATTGTTCAGCTGTATTTATTAGCTTATCCATAATTGTTGTCAATACTTACGTGTATAGTTTGGAGCTGGTTGGGTGCACAGGAGGTTGGTTTTGGTTAAGACCTCTGCCACTGAGGAGATAACACCTGTACAGTAGCAAATCTATGAAATGGGTACTGATTAGATACCTTCCCTTTTTTTCTGAGTATATTGCAATATTTCAAGCTGGCACAAACTTACTGAAGTGTGTTCCTGTTGGACCTGTATAACATGACTTTTTTCAGGAAGCCATAAAATGGATAAGAGTGGGAAGGGAAACTGTAACAGGAGTATTAAGATAAGGAACTTTCAGCAAGGCCAAGATTACACTGGAGAGTGTAGAGATAAAGAAAACAATAGCAGTTGTGCTACATAGCACCTGGTAATGCTAAGCATTTTCAGACTGATTAAGAAATGTTTGTTTATATTTCAAGCGTTTGTCATCAGAGCGAAAGACAGGCTTTCCTGCTATTATTTGCGGTTCATGATTGTATGTTAGACGCTTCCCTTCGAGATGCTGATACCTGGTATCTGAGAAAATTAGAACAACCGATGTCCACGAAGATTAGGTTAGATCAGACACAACAGGGGTATTTTCCAAGCTCACAGTTTTAAAGAAAGAAAAGATTAGGAGAAGGCTAAGAAGGCAGGGCGGGGGGGGGAAGATAAAGCATTTTATTCCAGAAGCATCCTTAACAAAGGAAATATAAAGACCTTTCAAGTAGACTAGCAAAGAGAACAAGAAATGCTGTATTCCGTTTTCTCCTTTCTACCAGTGGTCAGTAATGTTTCTCTACCTATGTATATCACCAGACAGAAAACAATAAGCAAAGTGAAACCATCATGCAGATCCATTTCTCCTTCTCTTTATCCCTAAATAGGGTCTGCCAAACTGCTATTGAATGAGAGAAATATGGTGAAATCCTAAAGCTGATACAAATGTCTATAAAACTATTACTTACCTGGGCTTCCAGAACTTTAAACCGTTTTTCTTGTTCTTTCAACCCACTAAAATATTTAGATAGATTATCCACCCTGTGGAAACAAAGCAGAACACATTGAGCGAAAAGGAAAGGCCTCAGAAGGAACTGTAAACCACAAACCCTGTGTAACTTACTAGAGCCATGGCCCCACAGCATTTCGTGCTGCTCAGACATCCCAGAGCCCCCTAAAAGTTTTGTCCTTTTGAGGTGTTCCCAGAAGTATTTATTGGATAGAGCAGCATCTCTGGAACACTCTCATGCACCTGTTGTTCAGGGACTCATAAACTGACACAGATCACAGCAGCCCTTCAGCTTCTGGTGAGGGCCGCTTAGCCCCAGCTGCTGTGGAAATCAAGGGCAGCAGAAAGGAGCCTTCTGTCTCTTCAGCCACTCATGTGGCTCACCCACCTGTACCAAATGGAAACTCATCCTGGTGTGAAAACTGCGGCCACAATATTTTCTATCTACACAGGAGAGATAACCCACTTAAAATTTACACAAGGTTTCATTTTTGGGAACTGGCTTGATATTCAAATCTGTTTTTTCATGCAGTCCAAAGGGACTGTGTAGGGAACTTCCACATAGTGCCTCCAAATCATGGAATTATCCACATGCTTTCTGCATCCTTCACCACTTCTCGCATCAGTTCCTTACTCTTAGCATCTGATTCCCCATAGGCTCAGCAAATCCCTCTCTGGTTTCTCCTAGCTACTTATTTCAAAGTTTCCCTCCAAGAGGTCATGTTCCAATCATCTATGTGAAAATCCTGCTGCTGGGTGAGTCTAATGCATTTTGAGGTTGGTTCAGTGCAAAGTTCAAAGAATCACTTCCTGAGGGTTTCATAAGATTTCAAAAGCACACCGCTACCACCTAAGAGCAAAGATGAAAAGCCATGGGTTTGGTGGTGTTCATCTGAATCTTTTCTAGTCTCTGGCTCTGCTATACCTGAAATACTGTGATGCTGGACAGATCCTCACTTTTCCACTTCAAGCAGTAACTTCACCTACAATGTACCATCTTTAAAGCATTCTGGCTTTAAAGCTAGAAAAGAATATAATAGTGCCCTTTGTTTGAAAGCAACTATACACATATTTATTGCTTTAGCTAAACAAATTAAGCTCTCACTCCTGGGGTTTGTCAGTGATCTGCTTATGAGAATAAAGCTTAAACCAATATAATCATTCTAAATTATTATGAATTAAGGGTCCACATAAATTAGAGGGAGAAGAGAACATAAGGACACTATTTTGGTCTCCAGCTATACTATGAGTTAGATGGAGGTTTGTTTTGAAAGAAAGCAGACAGCACAAGAACATTTCCATGGAACTTTCTTTAGGGTGACTTCCACACCCACTGTGCCTCTATTTGAAGTCAGTTTTATTATAAGAGGAAACAGCTGTTAAAAACTTCTTTAAAGAGTGCTCTGCTGTCTGGCTTTCAGTATTGCCTTAGATATTTCTGTTTCCCCTGCATATAACTACTTTGTGTCTCATTGAAAGGTTTAAACCTCTGAATACTAACTTAGGACTTCAGCATACTAAACCAATTTAAGTGATATTCTCAGTGGGGAGATACTTTATAGAAGTACATAAATGGAGACTCAGTTATGCCATAAAGCCATAAATATTTGTTCTTCTGCATCTGTGGGCTGGGGTTAATTCAAGATATCTTAAACTTCCATTCAGAAGTCTAAGCCATGAAAAAGTCTCATTCAAAAGCCTGTGTTGCATTCCTACAGGGGACGAAAGTACATGTGCTGCAGCATAGCAAACAAACTGGTTTTCCACCATTTCTTCATGAATTTAATTTTCATTAAACTTGACTGCAGATTTGGCTGGAACTTACAGCTCTATAATTGTACATACTTCAAGAGTGACAAAAACTCTTCCAATAATGTGGTGATGCATTTTTTCATGGACTGTGTATTCCCTAAGTGCATTCCAGGTGGACCCTTCGTATAAGTTTTACGAGCACTTCAATGATCTCATTCAAAGCCGGACTTGCAAGTTACACTTAGCATGGGTCAGAATAACATACTTATTAGATGTGGCCTTCAGCCTTTCTTCATTGCTTTCTTTCTTTTCTTGTTCAAGGTTTACGAGATAATGTTCCTTTTGCATCAGCTCCCATGTTATGATTTTTTGATCCAGGCCCACTGGAAGATCTCTTTCTGTAGGAAAAATAAATTAAGAGTTATATTTAACTCCCTTTTCTCTTATACTAGTAGTAAAAGGCTGATATGCTAAAGGAAAGTGAAGTCATATCATTGCAGACCCTTTGTAATTGCAGCAGTCATGTTATGAAAATGAAGTAAAGTAGATATTTTTTACCTTTTTTTTTCTTGTGATGGCAGGCAGTAACATTTTTGCAGTTAGATATGACTCCTGAATTTTCTAGAGAACAGCATTAACCAATTTTTTGGGTTTCATTTAAACTCATTTACAACCTTAATGTACTTAATATTTTAGCCCCAAAGTATTCAATGAGCAGAGCTTAAAGTGCATCTGAACACAATCATCTAAGCTTCTTCACTAGAGCAATTATAAACAGGAAGGACAAACTGTGAATAAATCCCTCCACCTTGAAATAGAAAGCCTGGTGTTGTTGCTGTCAAGTGTCCAAGCCAACAACACACCTCAACTTCACACACGTGTTTTGAATGGAACACACTATTGGGAAATTCCATTGATCCTAGTAGATTTTTAGACTTGGTGTTTGTTTAAAGGGTTACCCATACTTAATAATCATTAAAATTCAGGAGCAAATGAAATAACTATTCATTAAACGTATCAATTGCTTTATTTTCAGAAATCAAATCCCTTCAACATGTTTTATATTGTAATAACTATGATGCCTAAAGAAATTCATTGTGGGAAACTGTTGATATTATAAACCTTAGTTTTTCATCTGTCATCTCCTGGCACTCTTTGTTAAAAATAAATTGTGACTCTGGCTTAAGGAAATCTGACTTGCTCTTCTGTTTTGCCTATGCACCCCATCCTAGGAGAGTGTCAGGGTCTCCAGTCGCCAGATGTTTGTTAGCAACTCACCCAGATGGGTTTTTTTATGTTCCATTTTGTTGGAGAGTCTTCTGAGAACCAGAATTATGTGGTTAATAATGATAAATGGTGGTGCTAAGGCAGGACGGCCATGATATTCCACAATCAGGTTGTAGCGCTGAACTTTCCAGAAGATGTCTGTGTTGCCCTGAACAACTTGGAAAGTATAACTGTAATTGGAGGGGAAAATAAAAGTATATAACTGTTTTGACCACAACAAGATAAAGATTATTATTACAAAGTTTAGTCTCATATTTACTTTAAAAAAGGAACAGCAAGCTGAGCAAGTGGTGTTAATTTCATCTAAAGTTTATGCAAATTCTTAGGTATTAAAATAATTGCATTTGCAGTCTTCAAATGTTAAAAGATACATTTGGTTTGGTTTGGTTTGGTTTTTTTTTCAAAGAAAGGTAATTCTGTTTCACTCAGAAAATATCAGCAAACATGCCACATCATTCCTTCAAACAAATGAATCATTATTAGCTGTGTTGACAACAAGCATTTCCCTCATGTGCAGATCATCCACTGTTAAGTCTGCCAAGTTTACGGCTGCTCTGCACCTGCAGACTTGTGCTGCAGCACAGGCAGGGACCCAGACCCTTCTATGCATGTTTAATTGAAGTTTTAGCAGTAAAAGAGGATTCCTTTCTTCTTATCTTCGATGTGGCTAGAGTAAGGATGATGAGAACTTAAGAGTTATATGATCACAGAATTCTGCCTGTCAATCCCCAAGTAATATTCGTCAAGAAAATTGCAAGTGTATTCCTAAATGAGTAGCCAACAGCAGTGTAGTAAATGTGGGCATTCACTTAAACCTTTGCAGCCTCTGTCTTGATACTTGGTGAAATCACTCTTACCTGAACATTGCAATCAGGAGATTCATAAGGAGAACGTTTGTGACTAGCAGGAAGATGACCAGCAGAAGTATGACGAGCCAGTTGGCATAGCTATTAGGACACGATGGTGTGTTTTCCTGCAGAATCTGCAGTGGATTAAATGTGCAGTTCCTGGGATATGTTCGTGATGCTGCAAAGGAAGATGGAGAAATAAGAGTTTTGACGAATCCTACTGCCACATGTTTCTTTAGTGTGGGGACAAAAGCTTAGCATTTTGGTGACCAAGATCTCTGGTTTTCAACGAAGAATGGCAAGAATTACAAATTGTTCCTGAGGTTTGAAGCAATGCTGTTAAAATAAAAATCAAGGGCAATGATGATATTGATTACTAAAATAAGATTTAATATTGGCTGCATATGAGCACTAGCACAATTTTTTTCTGAATATTTTACAATCATTGAAAGCTTAAACCAAATATTGTGGTAGTATTTGTGTACTGCCCTTGTTGACTACTAGCAGGACCATGAGTAAGAGACTCTCTTTGCCCCAACAGGGAAGTTCTTGGACTGCTTGAGCTACAGAACTTTCTCGCTATTGGAAGATCATTTGTGTGCACTAACATCCAATGTCTTTAGTTTTGTGAAAATGTAATCATGGCATGTACCTGAAGAGACATTGCTTTATCATGCAAGATGTTTGCAACCCCAGGACGGTGCAGACCTCCACAACTTGGCTGCTCATTTAGTGGCAAGATGGCTGTGATAGATGACTTTTTTAGTAGCCTTCATCAAAAAGGGCTGGATCCTTTTTAGACTAGTTTCGAGTTCTCAAAGTCAAACCGAGTTTGTATACCCCTACATGCTTGTGTTGTCTCAGTCTTTATGCTGATATGTGTGTTAGAGAAGAAAAGTCAGTGAAATTGAGAATGGGATTCCTTGTAAATTTAAACTGCTTTGAGAATCTGAGCTTGCAGTCGAGGCCAGGAAGAACATCTGGTTCTACTGCATCAAACTAGGGGCCTAGTGCTGTAGTCTGTCTCCAGCTATGAATTAAATCCACAAATTTGGAGTACCATAATGATATTTAATTTTTCGTTCTCCATTTTTTCACTGGTAATTCTTTTCGCAGCTGCCACAGATAACCCCAGGTCATAAGAGCATTTAGTTATATCAAAGCTCACCATGGCTGGAACTGCTTTAAACCTTATACTCATCTACACTGAATTTCATTTGATGATTTAGCACTCATGAGGCTCCTCTGCATCTCTTAGGTGTCACTTTTCATCTTTACTACCCAGTGATGTAGTTTTGTCAGCAAATTTTGTTCTCCTCATTACCCGTCTCCTTTTCCATATGTTTCGTAAAGATGTTAAACAGAATAAGCTCCAGAGGTTCCCAGGACAAATTACTCCATTCTGGAAGCTGCCTGTACAATTGATTATTTTTTTCTCTGTTTCTTTTAGCCAGTTATCTATCCAGGTGAAGACACCATTTGGAATTTCAGTGGAGAGAAACACACATATCTAGGGAATGCTACGTATTTTTCCAAATGAGGTAAATCCTATTCCACAAATATTTGTCTCTCCAATTACCTTAATGGAAATAGGAGTGACTGATTGTGCTGTGCATGCTTACACCACAGGCTTTTAAAACTAAGTGAGATGAAGCACACCCCCTGCTCTCTTGTCTCACTCAGGCTTTTTGGCTTTTCTAAGACATGTTTTTTCTTATTAAGCAGAGTGAACATGAAAGAATGCTTACCAGTTTACTTTTGTGTATGGGATTTTTTTTTTTGTTCCATTTATATTACCCTAAATTTGAATCCTACTTCATTACTGCCACTGACATTTGGCACTGTTATTCTGGCTAAATGCTGTGGTGTTACTTCAGACTTCTTTGGGAGATGACCTATTATGTATTTCACCTGCTTGCCTATCAGAAATGTTGCCTTTGAACTTCTATGTCTAATTATTTCTGTGTCTTATGATCACTTTTATGTTGTTTTGTTTGCAATGTTGCACATAAGCAATTACTACCTTTATTTGATTTGGGCAGCTTTATCTCCAGAGTAAATAAATGCTCTAGAGGAATATTTATTCTAAAATAGAAGTGTTTGCTTATGGGCAGAGCAGTACTGTTTTACCAGTGTCACGTTAAACTACTGCCAAAATGTATGGAGGTGCTATTATTTCAGTTTACACAGGGATATCTGGGTCTAGGTAAACTGAATGGAAATGGATCGAAGTGAAAGAAGGTATGCCAGCCTTTAAAACTGCAAATCCTTGTGTGAATATTTCAGAGACCTTATCTAAATAGGGCCTGCCCTTATGCTCTGTTGTACTTCCACAATGCACGTTATCTCTTTGCAAATATACTATTTATGTCATAGTAATGTGAAAACTTTGTCCTGTAGGACAAAGATTAAAAAAAAAGTGAAATAAAATAAAGAGAGACAATACTTGGAAGGAATTCCATGCTCTAATCAGAAGTGTGCATTAAAAAAAGGCCAAGTTAGGGGGAAAGAAATTTCCTTACTGTCTATTTCATCCAGTGGGATCTGGCCAAATATCTGAAGGTAGGGACGATAGAGCACCCTTCTGAATATCCATTCCACCCGGCTGTCATCGGGATGAAGTAGAGCTTGAGTTGTCACACCGTAGGCAATGAGCCACACACTCAAGAAAAACAGAAAGAAGAAAACATCCTTCATCTGAAAAACAGAGGGGGGGGGGGGAGAAAAGGAGCCGTGACTGTGATACCATAGTCGAAGAACGGTAGTCTTTCTGTATGAATATGGTCCAAATAATTCTGTTTCTTTACAAACTTGTTTAGCTTAAAGGAGGTAGAATATGGTAGAGTTCCAGGCACAGAATTCCTCTCCTGATCTGCCTGTTTTCATATTGTTCTTGGCCCGTAATAAGCATTTTTCTTTGATAGCTCATTTAGATACAGGCGTGTTTTAAACTAAAACCTTGCTTTCCAAGCATCTAACATTTAAAACTGAAACACATTTTATCTTTTAAGTCAATCTCATTGTATCTTTAAATGCATATTTTCTGTGAGATATCTCAGCACTATGGATGACTTTACTGTCAATTACAAGAGTTCTGCTGCAGCAGAGAATCCTGGTTAACAGTCAGTGCTCATTGATGAATACTGAACCACTGAGAGAGCAGACAGTGAAGTCTGCAAGGATCAGGTTGCTTCTGTCTTCAGTTTTCAAGCTAAGTAGTGCATCTAAAGGATTGTTTTCAGATCTTCCTGCTTTTAAACATTGTGTTTCTTTACAGGAGCAGAAGTAATTGAATCCTAAAACACTTACTTAAAAAAAAATCTAATATGCATTTCAAGTGCAACAATTTTTCCCTGGTGGAAGAGGAACACTTCATCCTCTTCCCATCTAATCTGACAGAGTTCATTAGGGACTGTAGCTTCATTTCAATTAGATTGTTGGATTGTACAGTTCCCCAAAAGCATAGGCATTTCAGACCTCCAGGATGCTACTTGGAGTTCTAATAAGAAATGGGGTCTCTAAACCAGGCAACACAGCCTCTCTGACTTCCACCAATCTCTTTTGTTTTCTGGATGATTTAAAATTTAGCAATGCTGCATGACTGTCATTGTGCCATAGTGATGTGAGAGCGGTGGCAGATACGGAATTTTTTTTCTCCAATCTGCAGTTTCTCTGTGAACCGGCATTGTTCTGGCACTGTTCTGTCATTTTAAAAGTTACCAGACCTGTTTCAGCAATTTTGTAGCAAGGCTATCAAGAAGAAAAACAGTAAGAAATCATCTTGGATTGCTTCTCTGTTTAAGCAAAGGAAATGATCTTGCTTGAACCCCCTTGATGAACCTTTAAAGAAGGTTTCCTCTGCTGAAGTAACTTTCACTGTTCTTTCATTTGACATAAGGTTCAACGTTGAACTACCAAAGCTAAGGCATTGTGTAGGCTTTGATGGGGGGAATATGAAAGGTCTCATGTTGTGGTTTTGTCTAGGCTACTGTTTATATTCTTATTCGGATCTCATCAATCCATGGGATAACTTGTGTGACTTCAGATGCCAACAAAGTAGACATGTCAATGTACTTGTTCAAAGCCCTGGTTTACCTTTGTGTGCAGCAAAGGAAGGGTTAGGAGCTGTAGATCTGACTTGTTCCCTTACGATAGAAGTATGCTGTAAGCTGGATAGTGATCAAGAGTAAATATTTATTTGCCATTTACCCTTTTGCTACTTCAACCAAATGTCATGTTAGAGTTCCAGTTTTTGCATTTGTAGAGAAATCCAAACAGCTTGCTAGTTATGTTTATTCAATGTATAGGCTTGTTTAAACTGTAGAGCTTTTACTGAGTTCTGCTGTGAGTCACAAATCAAATATTTGTAACTCTATAATAGCACTTACAATTAGATGAACTCTATTAATCGGTTAGCATGAGCTAATTGACCTGGAGGATTAACTTGCCTAAATAAAAAGCTACTTCAACATACCAATGCATACCCAAACACAGTAGCTGTAGTCCCAATGTCTCTTTTCCTGCAGGAGAGTGGTAATAAATAAAAATATTTTATCAACATCTTCCAACATATGCTTACAAAGTACTAGTATGTTTTAATTGTAACTTGGAGCTAAAAAGTACAAGTAAAAATAACTCCTGTGGCAAATTTATAACTACCCCTTTTCATACATTTGTTTTTCACTCTTATTGCAAAAAATACGATCTGTTTCCTGAGGCGGAGCAGAGTCAATCAGTGGAAGCCCTGCTCTTCTGTGCATGGCCTGTCATCTGTCTGAGGTCTTTCCTCTGGATGCAGACAGCTTAGGAAGTAGGAGGAAGAGCAGTAAGTCAAAGATTCTTTACTTTTTGTTTGTCAGATCTGAGTATAAATTATTAGGTAAGGATTAGTAAATTTGGACCAACTTATTACACTACAGAGCTCTTTAGAGGGATCTATTTCAAACATTGCATCTAATTCTCAGGCTAATATGCAAAATAACAAGCCTTCAAAATAAAGATAGATTATAAACTGCTCTCCTTTCTAAAGAGATTTCCTACTCTCCATTTCTTAGAAGGCACAGGTATTTATCCGAGAGAGACTGCACTCTTACCATCCTTTCCACAATTATGATCTTCGGTCCAAGTTGTTTGTGAATTGCGAAAATATGTATAAGTCTAAGTGTAAACACCATAAAATCAATGGCAAGGATTGTACGGCCAGCTTGGAAAGTTGAGTTCAGCATCCTGCAAGAACACATGAAATGAAATATCGGATCTCCGCAAATACTGCTGAGAAGTATTTTCTCAAATACAACACTTAGGTTTGGGGCACGGCCTACTTAGGAAAAGGCAAGTGCTTTGGGGCTGTGGTTGCACAAGCCTGTAAGAGGAACCTGACATAATGTCTGTACATTGATGAGAAATAGCCAAAAGATGGAGGAACACTGTTTTCTCTCTCTTGGCTTGAATGAGGTTATTAAAACATAAAACAAAAACATTACAACTTGAGCAAAAGTGATTTCCAAAAACAAACAAACACACAAAGCAGAGCTTTTCAGTACATGTACTTGAATATATCAATGTCTTTTTGTGGTGTCTGGAGTAATTTCTATGATTTCAACAGGATTTTAGAGGCTTGTATTGCAGAAACATGTCTCAGAGTTTGTAAAAATAAATGTCACAGCCTGTCCTCATGTGCACATGAGACACTGCTGTCAACTGATGTACATAGCCCTTGCTACTGATGCTGACCACATCACATGGAACAAATATATACCTGCAGGTTACCCCAATTATGAAGAGAAAGATGGTCACCATATCACATTTATTCCAGTTATCCTCCACATACAGTTTAAATTTTTTCATTAAATTTGTGTCTTCATCTGTATAGAAACTCTGAAAAAGAGAAATAATCACTGTTATTGACCCGTTTCACTATTTCATTGTGAGCTTTAACATAATACCTCTTTCCTTTTTCTCTTTCATTATAAAAATACAACACCAAATTCCTAGTGTAATAAGGAAAAACAAAGCTTGAAAACATAAGCTCAGTTTACCATCCTAAAGCACAGAAGCTGGATAAAAAAGAAAAAGGTCTTTTTATTCTTGTGATAATAGCCTTCAGAATTTTTGTGGCCTGATTAAAGATTTTTACAGAAGAAAATCTTTATTGTAAAGGTGGTGAGGCGCTGGAATAGGTTGCCCAGGGAAGTTGTGGTTGCTCCAGCTCTGGAAGTGTTCAAGGCCAGGTTGGATGGGGATTTGAGCAATTTGGTTTAGTGGCAGGAGGTTTTGGAATGAGATGATCTTTAAGGTCGCTTCCAACCCAAACCATTCTATCATTAAGTCAGCATTCAAGCTGTTAAACAATACAACAACTTCCAGGCAGAGTTCAATTTCTAGACATTGCTATCTAAACAGCATGAACCGATTTGCATTTGTGTACTGAAATTGTCAGTAAGGGCATATTTGATTATCTAGACAAGGAGTTGGGTTTCTTAATTGGGTTTTAGCCTGGCAGTCTTCATGTTTTACAGGTTTATAATGAAATGTTCTTTGATCCAGATATTTTCCATGTCCTCCTCTGGTTATGGCTTTGCTGCACATTTTCAGATAAATTGGAATAAACTGGGATCTCCTCCCCTGCTCCTTTTGCTTAAATAATGAACACCTATTGGTTCTTTCAGAGTAAATGATTGCAACTACCTGTTTTCTATCTAAAGAGAACAGCTTTATGCACTCATAGTTGGCAACACACTAGCAGCATTGTTAACAAATTATTTCAGTTATTAAACCGAGGACACTACAAAACCAGTAATGGGAGAGTAATGGAGAAGGGTTTTGAGGGTTGGTGGGTTTTGTTGTTTGGTTCTTTAAAGAAAAGCAAATCCAGCAGAGATCTGCTAATGTTTTGTGTTGAGAAGTATTTTGCAAAAAACACAAATAATCTGAATCCATTTACTTGTTTTTTTTTTTAAACAGTTACCAGTGGGGAAGAATCTCTTAAAAGGTTTTAGTTTCCTGCTGTGTTACCAGGTGTAGAATATAACTTCCAAATTACATTATTTGTGGTGGGAGGACCTACCTAGTTCTGGGGAGTGAAATCAGAAAGCAACTTTACAAAGTGAAGAATATGTGAATGTTGGCAGCCCACTTGACTTGGCTACAGCTGGAGTAGGATGGAAAAACAGAGATGGAGCTATAGGTTTATGTGGTGGAGGAAGAGCTTGCTCTGGGAGAGAGGTGAGGTGTTTTGGATAAGGTAAGTTCTGTATTGTTCACCTGTGTAAAATTGCACTTGACACTTGAAATCTTCAAGTTTGTACATTTATACAGATTGCAGGTCTATTGAAAAAATTGCTGCAGGTTTGACTGTATTATTTCTAAGGTGATGTAGGTCACTTACCTGTCGGATCTCTTCCAAGACAAGGGTGAAAACCCAGAAGTACAGTATAATTTCTTTAACAGATGGACCCTCAGGTGGAGGTGGTTTAAAGTCCAGTAAAAGGACATAAGTAAAGAGAAACAGAAAAGCAAAGTACATTATAACATTCCCCATAAATACAGTTACAGGGGCACTCCAGAATTTTCTCCACCGGGTAAACATGAATGTTGCCCACGCTGTGTTTTCAGAAGGGTTCTGTTTTTCCAGTTTAGCATTTCCTCTGCAAACGGAAAAAAATACAGGCTTGTGACAATTTCCTAAAATTAGTTCATGGGAATAGTCTCAGTATTATTCTATATAAAGCTTCTTGTAACAGGCAGATGCTGGGAGTGGCAAAGAGGAAGGCTGTAGAAGTCACAGCAATCACATTACCATAGCAGAAATATTTCAAAAAGAAGGTTTTAAAAAACAAAGTCACATCAGACTTAAATGCACATTCTTGTTATTTCAGTTTAATTGTATTGATTTGATTTGTAACCTCACTGTGTTTTAGCATGTACTGCAAACACTGCAAATACACAAGGAGAGGGGGAAGGGGGCTAATTACTCTTTATCATCCCAAATAATAGGAAAGAAAAGAAAATGGCCAATGTAGTTTGTGAGTCAGTTCTTAATTATTTTGATTCTAAAATCTTCTTGCACTGTTTGAATGCAGAAGTTCTTGTTGTTGTTGTGATTTTAAACTTTTAACACACTCTCAAAGTGCTGGATCATACTAAGCATGATCCAGGATCATAGTAAGCATCTTGACTATCCTTGCTGAAGTCTGATAGAACTACTGAAGGAATACTTTAGTCCTTTGCACAACTGGTATCTTGCCCTTTACGATTACATCAGAGTAAGTTGCAAAAAAAAAAAAAAGCGATGTAGAAGCCTTTTAGCAAAAAGAGTTGACCTCATAAATTATGTATTAAGGTAGTCTTTGAGTATTGTGGAATTATGCAAGTATTTTGGTAACCAAAGGGAAATTTGACCTGTAGATCTAAGTTGTTTTGCTATGTTTTGGAACATGAAGTGGTATCTATTGACAATAGAAATTATCCTGTGCAGAAAATGCAAGTTCCCTGTATTTGATAGCAATTTGATCTTAGTGTGAGGATTTTTTCCCACATAAAATGCTCTCCTCTGTAAGCTAGGAGTGTTATTGGATCTTTGATTTGTGATTCTGACTCTGAGAGGTGTCATCTCCTACAAAGGATGAGCACACTAGGGTATGTTTTCAATTTCACTTCACAGAAAATAAACAATGACTCTTCCCTGCTTTTTAATTTCCTCTGACAGTCTTGCTAATTATTAAATACATTTGTTACAAGGAAAAAATTCTCCTTGCAGCTCATCTTTTCTATGTGCCTGATTCTGTACTATCTCTCAATTTATGACATCGTAAGATGCATTCCCATGGTAACAGGCTAATATCATAAACAGATAATTGCAGTTTTACTGTAAGATGCTGAAATAGATCTGGGAGGGAGAGAGCCTCCTTGTTAAAATAAATTGCTAAGATAATAGCAATTGGGATGCACGATGTAATGACCAAACCATGCTCCACTCAGGATATGGGAGTGCTTTATGATATTGCTTACAAATAGCTCCCAGGAGGCAGATGCTTTTACACCTATTTTATAAGTTAGGGAGGGAGAGAGAAGAACTAATGATTTTCTCCAATACACCAGCAGTTAAATGCCAGAGGTAAAAATAGAACCTAATAACTCTGACTTGGTCCAGGACTTCATACTGCAGATGATGCTTCCTCTCTTTACCACTGTTCATATATTTCTGAAGTTCTCTTTAAATCACAGGAAATCTTAATACAAGTGGCTATTTAGCACTATTTAACCACTAAGAGGGCTCTGTACCAATCAAAAGCTACTTATCCTGACTTAAGTCCTTGTGGTCTCCCAGGTTTTGGCAATGAGTGTGTGTGTGGTAGAGGTATAGGGTGGGATTCAGTTCTGAATTACGGATCTATGAGTGGCCAGGAGCAACTGACAAAATCTTTGTTCTCAGTCACCCATTTGTGTGATGATCCCTCTAACTTATAAGATTCCTCAGGGCTTATCTTTTAAAATGTAAATGAAGAGCACTAGAATGGTGAGAAGCCAACTCAATGTAAAATTCCTCAGTACTGATGTGTGCAAGTACGCCTTGGTAGGAAAGCATGCAGTGATGCACTCAAATAATGTAAGACTTCGCTGAGAACCTTCCTTCTGCTTAGCTCAGTAGGATGGTAAGTTCCTAAAATCCAGTGTGTACCGGACATCTTGAGCCTAAAGGGAATGTCAGGAAATGCTATTTGATTCCTAAGATATTAAGCAGATCCCTTGTTCTGCAGAAATTACCTGCTCAGAACAAGTAAAGTGATGTCTCCTTAAAGCAGTGCTATATCCCTGTTTATTTTTTATATTCCTTTCAGAAAGCAACAACAGCAGTCATCAGAGGGCACAGCACTTTGAGGAGTAATGATTTTCTTGGTTCTTCGGCTGCTCCTTAGATCATTAACTGGTCACTAATCCCCAAGAAATGTCCTGTTTTGTGACTGTTGTCATACGAGTTTGCTTAAGTAATGATTTTAAACTTACCTGTCTTCTTCCTTGTTGAAAAACAGAGTCCTTTCTGTATCCAAACTGTCCAGCTCTCTTGATGGCTCTGGCTCATTCTTTGATTGTTTTTCCTCACTGTAAGGAAATAAACTCATTAGTTGAAGGATGATGCTTAGTCATTTTTCACTGCTAAATTGGCATTAATACAGAACTGCTAGCATGTACTTATCTTGGACTTGCTCCACCAGGAAGCTAGCAAATAATGCATAATCCTTACCTTTACAAATTCTGTTCAAGGAGAAGGCTGAAGTCAAGATTCAGAGAAGTGATAATTGGCATGCTTCAGAAAAATGGAGCAGGATGCTCAGTTTCTTCAAATTGCTTATGATTTGAGCAGAAATAAACCCCTCAGTCGGTCTTATAAGACAATAGCCCAATTCTCCATTCCTGGTTACTCTTAGTAGCAATTAAGAGAGGAAATGCCGGAAGAAGTAGGGAATGTGTCAATTCTTACATTTACAGGTAAAGGTGGCCAAAAAAAATGGAAATTTTGAAAGGATTACTTTGACTATGAATCATAATTTTAACTTTTCCATGAAAACTTTGCCAAAATATTACATTAAATGAATTTGTGAATCTGGCAGCCAGTATGGCAAGAAGGTCATCTTTAGTGATACTGGCAGAAGGAAAGTCTTAAGACAGCAGTGCCAAACAAGTTTTCCTCCTGCTTTTTATGTAATTTAACAGTTAATAAACACATATTTCATAATAACATGTCATTCCACAGTGCCAACTCTGATGATTTGTATAGGATTCTATGAATATTATGAGGTTTTCTTAAAGTTTCTGATCCTGGATTTTTATGACCATCTGAGCATCTTGGCTGCTCTTTTTTTATTTTCTGGTTTTTTGGTTGGTTGGTGGTTTTTGGTTTTTTTTTTGTGTATGGGGTTTTTTTCAAGAAACCTAGGATTCAAGTCATCTTCATTGTGACAAAAAGCTGAAAACTACAAACTTCAAAGCTATGACTGCAGAAGACTAATCTGAAAATCTTAATTGGTTTAATGTCAGTTCTGTGGTTTTAAGTTTGACTTATGGTTATTAAGGCTTGTGGCTGATAATACTGCCTTGCGATAGCTGTTTTGCTTGAAAAGATACAGAGGTTTGAACCAGGCATCTCCAAATCTAGGAGAAGCAGACAATGCTACACCTGGAGATATTCTAAACATTACTGTGTGGAATCTGGAGCTGACAGAATTCCAACAGACTTTTCCGTGGACTGTGCAAAATAGAAATGATCTATATGAAACCATGGCATTGATCTTTTAAGTATGAGAACCAGCACTAACACAAGATGCACAAATCACTGAGCCCCACAGAATACTGATTTGGTTAATAGCAGTCCTTCTGACACTCTGACGATATTGCTGTCTTAATCACCTAGGTGAGAAATTTTGAGTCTGATTATTTTTTATGGCTTATTTTTCATCACTCACTTATCTCTTCCATCCAAAGAGTTAAGTTTATACCTGAATGCTATTAGATTTGTGTAGATTAGGAAAGGACACCAGAACCCACAGATTAACTTCAGGATCTTTGTGCTTGTAGACATGTCTCCCCACCATATTTTTGTCAGGAAGGCCTGAAAGTCAAGAAAACAAGAGATGGCTTTAACACCAAAACCCCCATACTTGCAGATGAAGTACACCTATGTTCTGTGATTCCTAAGACAGTGAATGGTCTGGAAACCTCGAGAGAAGGCACACCTTCAGAGCAAACAGATGCTTTGCACGTCCTTCTGCAGATGTTGAGAATACAAAGAGTTATTAAGAGAGCAGTGGAAAGAACTGCAAGTTAAATGGAATTAAGCAACATCTGTAATACTAAAAATTGCAAGTCAGGGACTGGGAACTAAAAGCACCATCAGTCTTAATTTGGCTTTGTGTATGCAGAGAGAACTCGGGTTGTGAGAGCAAAGCTGAATAGTAATTTGATTTAACTTTTTTCAATTAGCCCTTTCTTGAATCTGAGCAAGGAGTTACCTCACATCTTGGAGCAGCTTCATCATGCCCCTGGCAGATCTACAGTGCTTTTCTGATGCTTCTCTGTGAGCAAGGAAGGAATAAAAAGCAAAAAGCACACAAGAGATTAAAGGCTAAACCTTCTCAGCACACTGGTCTGTGGGCCAACGGGATGAAGGGGTGGGGAAAGGGGGAACTGTGTTGCTTTGGCAAGGACATGGTATAATGTCCTCTTAGTATGGTGCTAGGGAGAGAAGAGAGTCCCTTCTCCAAAGAGTGGCGCTTAGGGGAATGCATTTCGTGGTGCTGTTCAGTTGCTGTGCTATTCTCTTCTCTGTCCAACTGAAAGCCCCAAGGGTATATAAAACTTACCTGGACACCGTCATGTGCAAAGAAAGACTTTGCATCTGCTTCTGTAGCCAGCTGAAGGCAGGTGGTTTTGCTCCAGTACTGGTTTTTCCTCACCAACAGAGCAAATGCTCTCTCCTCACTGTTGTGGTAGCATTCACTAAACAGTTCTGTCAAACGAAGGAAACAGAGACAAACAGATCTTGTAATTTAAAAGAAACATTAAAAAAAACCAAGGTAAGGCAAGAGGGCAATGTGTGTAGGACGCGGCACAGTGGCAGCAAACCCTGAGCACTGCCAGATGCTCCTTGCTACACCAGGGACTTCTGCAAGGCTGCTGTAATTGAAAAGAGCCTGAGAGAGCTAAGAGGAGGTGGGAGGGAGAGAGGAAGGATGCTGGACACAAGAATAACTCACCATGGCTTTGTGCCTGTGCGTACATGTGTTGGGGCAGAGAGCAGATGAAACAGATTTGTCTTGGTGAAAAGAAATCACTGTAGCTTTAAAATTGCCACTAGTTACAGAAAAATTGACTAAATCTCTCAGTACCTTCCTTTTACTATCTGCATGCTCTCTTCTCGACATGGGGCCTCTGACAGGTTTGGGGTTTGTGTGGTTTTTTTGGTTTGGTTTGGGGGTTTTTGTTGTGTTTTTTGTTTGTTTTGTTCTGTGTTTGGGGTTTTGTTTTGTTTTTTTCTTTCTTCTTCAGACAGCACAAGCAACTTACTGGAAACACGTCAGTGTTTGTTACAGTCTCTTCTGTAGCTGCTTCATGTGGAGCTTTAGGTAATATCAAGCAAAGCTGTATCTCTTGGGTGATCTGCTTACACTTTGAAGGATGAGTTGCCATGCTGTCTCCACTCTCCTGACCAAACAAAAGGAGCAGCTCAGCTTTGGCTTGTAGACAACAAATCCTTGGTTTTAAGACAGAGATATTTGACATCAAATAATATTAGGCTTGCTAGGGTGTTATGGCATAGTTGTTTCCAGAGAAACTGGTCCTGGAGCTTAGAAACTAGGATAAACAGTCCAAAAAAGTCAAGATTTTATCATTAGACAAGATCTGGCTTCTTGTGTCTGTTTCATTCTACTGATTCACTTGATTCTCTCAGTACCTAAGCCAGCCTACATCTTGTTACACTGTGAGGGCTGGAGAAAGGATCAAGTGCACTTAAAATAAGCCAATATACAGACATATTTTGTAATTGATGTGATATTTATCATTCTTAAAGAAAGTTTGTTTATGTAATATTGACAGCGTTCTTTGGGTCAGAAATTAAAATTGAGGATCTGATCTAATACTTACCAAAGCCAAGGAGCAGACTCCTGGATTAGGCCCTGTAATTCCATGACTAAATTACTTGAGCCCTGTGATTATACGAGAACCTGATTTTCAATTTTTGCAGATAATCATGGCTCTGTGACAAGAAGGGAAAATGTGATCTGTGTATAAATACTGTAGCAACGCCTGCATGAGCCTTCAGCTGCTTGATGTACAAGCTTCAAGGGAGAGGAGCCTCTGCATTTATTACAGTGTGTGGCATATTTTAAAGCCCTCTGTTCACTGCAGTTCCACCCTCAGGTATGAGTCGGACTGAAGTCAGATCGGCAGAGAAACCTGTGTGCAGACATCTGTTTCTAAACCAGGCAAAGGGAAAAGGGTTCGGCGTTCCGGCATTGCAGATGCCTGGATGCTTTACTGCTGCAGGGAGGGGCAGCTTGTCTGCTGCAAAACCAGTCTGAACCTCACTGCAGTTTGCAGTGCAGTTAGCCCTCTTCTGGGTGAGGTAATCTCAAATTATTTTTAGCAGCAATGACAAACCTTGAAACTTGTTGCTTTAGTGGCCCTTACAGAGCAAGCGCGATATTGCGGGAAAACCAGGCAGCTGTGAGCCTGGAAGCATTTTGGTTATTCTATCTTCCACATCACTGTTACGCACCTTGTACTAAGATCAGACACTTAAAACATCAACAAGAAGCAGGAGAGTAATTTCTTCCATGCATCCCAGGGGCCAGTCTTGTATCAGTGGTTTTTTCCAAAATGATTGGGGTTTAAGTCTTTCTGTGGTATCTGAATGTTTGGGACTGCCTGTGCTGCAAGGCTGTTAAATTATTCATGAGAGTTGACCTTTTACAACTCAAACAGTAATTTTTTCACTTGCTTGCCTTCCAATGGCAGTTACTTCTCAAATTTTCTATGCCATTCAAAAGGTGCCGTTACTTACCAACAGCGAGCTGCTCATACTTGGCCTCTTTCATTATACAGGCTGCTTTGGTCTCCGTCTCCAGGCGGGACATCTCTTTAAGGATCTTGCAGGCTGCCAGAGCTGAAGCTACACCCTCCTGGCCCTGTAGAATTGAAGGGAGTGCTGCTGTCACCCTTCACTGGAGGGCATTTTTGAATGGCGGAGACTCCACTAAGGAGCACATCTAACAACAACAAAAAATTCATGCAGATCTCTGCTTCCAAGAAAAATTTTCCCTCGAAGTTTTCCCTTAAAAATCTGGACTTTGACAGTCCAGAATATCGATTGAAATGACAGTTTTTGTGATTGAGAATTGAAAACCACATATTCTGGATGTCCTCCCCCTAGCAGCGTTTGAGGTCAGGTCGAACGGTGCATTGAGCGAACTGGTCTAGTGGGAGGGCCCATGGCAGGGGGGTTGGCACTGGTTGACCTTTAAGGTCACTTTCAACCCAGAATGCTATGATTCTGTATTGGTAGTTCTTGTGCCTTATAAGGCTGGAGACTTCTGGGTCCAGGTCCTTACAGGGGCCTGATTTGGGATAGCAGTCAAAGACTAGAAAGGAGAATAATGTGCTCTGGAAATAGGGCAATACAGTCTCACAGTGCTGAGACACCTCCGACATGGCTGTGCTGAGACCCTGCACAAGGATGAAGAGAAAGGAGGGGGCACAGCTGGCAGAGGCACAACAGTGGCACAGAGCAGAGACGTGCCTTCTGGTCACAGGGCTCCACAAACACAAGGCCCTGCAAGGTGCTGATGCACACGCACACACACTCGCAGCCTGAAGGGCTGTGCTGCAGTTCGTCCCTCCCCATGACTCCCCCCGTGCCAGATGCACTCCTCTGGAAGATCAGGGATGGAGTCTGATGGCTGTCTCACTCTGTGGGGGCAGGGAGGCTCCCAGATGCAGGAGACAGGGCCTTGGTTGTGGAGGGTTGTAAAACAGCAGCCAATTATGCCAGCTTGAAGCTCAGCCTTTGAGAGCGCGATGCTGTTGTTCCCTACACACAGAGCACGTAAGCTAAGGACGCTTCACTGCACCGTCTTCCCCCCCATCACGCTTGGACCCAATCAACTGGCCTATTGTAGAAGGCACAAAACCTGTACCTGAGAGTGTTGAGTCATCAGGAGCAGGGAAGGGAGGGCTGGCTCTGCAGCAGAGGTTCAGGCTGTGCTGATTTACACCTGCTGCTGCTCTGCCTTCCCTTCCTCAGACCCTCTGGCCCCCGCTGGCATGAGCCATGCAGAGATGAGAAGCCCTATGAATGCCACCTCTCGTAGTTTGGAAATAAACCTATCTGTCATCTGAGCTGAAAGGCTGAGCTGAAAAACATCTCGTAAACTTGAAATGCGTTAATATTTCACCTGGAGCAGCTACAGCTCAAAGCTTACCATAGCCCAGAAATAGTTTGCCATCTTGTGCCGGTATTGAAGTACTGCCCACACAAACAAATCCCTCCAAGGATTTTCACTTTTCTGGTTCATATCCAAGGGCCCAGGTAATCGCTTTGTATTCATTTTCTCCTGAAATATGGTTTGTAGAAATTAAAACGTGCTTTGCAGCCTCATTCCACGCAAATGACGTGATCTAAGCTGCTCTTGGCCTTGCCAGCTACTTTTTTTGATTTTTTTTCTTTTTCTTTTCTGTAGGACTAAGAGGTAATTAGCTCATTCTGTACTGAGTCAAAGGACCCTTGTGTCCCCGACACAACTCAATATGTGTGAGAACATTCTGGATGAAATGGTGACTCCATTGAAGCCGATGGCAAAGTTCTTACTGACTTTATTAAGGCCGGGGTTTCACTGCTGGTGTGTAATATCATACAAGACAAACCTGTGATTAACTAATCTGAGCTTGCTTTCAATTATATTTGACTCTGCCTGGCTGCCACAGAGGACATGGTTTCAGAGAAAAGGGAACAAAAGGCATTTTATTTCAACAGAAATAAATCTCGCCAAGGCCCTGTACAGCGCAAGAGCAGAGTACGTCAATACCCCTTTTTAGTCACTCCTTTGAGAAACCTTTCGCTAGCACAGGGAGCAGTTTAAGTAGAATGCTGCTTATTCCTTTAGCGCTTGATAAAAAATGGTCCAGAGGAAGTGTAGCCACTTAGGTCAAGTTCTGAGTTTTAAGTATAATTCAAAACTGCCTTTATATCTATTGCGTTAATTCAAAGCAGCCAGAGTAGATTTATTCTTAATAAAAGAAGTTTTTTGTGAGAATATAGTTTTTAATAATTTGAATTACGGAATTCTCTTCAAATTTATTTTAATGGCCTTTTTTGTGGGGGGTTGGGGGTGGGATTCTTCAGTTTGTAGTGAGCTATTTAATAAATTGAATTGCATTGAAAACCTTGCAGGTGACAAAGATATCCTAAAAGTCTCACCTGTCTCAGTAATGACTAGTCCGTAACTTGAAACAACACACACAATTTAGCAGCAGTGACACTGGTGTGCCAGTACTGTTGTCAATGATAACTGGAT
Source organism: Oxyruncus cristatus (assembly GCA_013399855.1). NCBI lineage: Eukaryota > Metazoa > Chordata > Aves > Passeriformes > Cotingidae > Oxyruncus > Oxyruncus cristatus. Next base: position 884,577 of record VXAY01003304.1, read on the forward strand.
TGAGCCACTGTTAGGAAGCAGCCATGGGAAGAGGCTTTAATAGGAAAAAAGCTGGTAGATGGCATGATCTAATATGTGAGTTGGGCCTTATTTACAGCACTTGGCTTCAGCTCACTTACTGCCAAATGCCAGAGAGGCAAGTGAGACTCTGGGGCAAATTTTTATTTCTGTAAAATTTGTAAATCTGGAGTCTGCTTAATGACTTCAGAGGTGTTGCCCCAGGTTGTCTGTCCTTGGGACATAAGAAACCCTGACTAGATTCAAACTCACTTTTTCATCCTACTAATTAATTTAGTGATTACAAAACAAAACAAAAGTGATGTAAGCTCTTGAGTGAGAATTTTTTTCTTTTAAATAGTTTTTCGTTTTAACAGTTTTAGGGTGGAATTAGAACTCAGCAAATACCAAACAGCTTAATGGTTTAGCTTGTCTAAAACTAAATCTTAATGGAATTTCTCTATATGTCTTTGTTTTGAAATCATGTGTCCAAACTTATTCTAAATGCTTTTTCAAGAACTTTGTTACTTAGGAGCTTCAATATTAAATATACTGTCAAAATGCAAAAATGGTGATGTATCTATGGCACAGTTGTGGACTACAGACATTCCACAGACGTACCCATATCATGTTATCCTTGCACGTGTTGGCCAGCGTGCTTGCCAGGGCCACTTCACACAATCATTCTTACTTCCTGCTGTGTGTTATGTCACTCAATAACAAGATTATAATGATCTAAAGGCAAGAATTAAATACTGCATATTGTTGAATATTCAGTCCACTCGTACACAGTATAAAGCTGGGACTAGTTTCATGTATAAAGATTACCATTTTCAGACCTGGGATTCAAAATGTCCATTGCCTGCTTTTCTTTCTCCTGGAAAATACTGCCTTTCAAATACTTCTGCTTGAAGTTCTGTATGAGAAATGCAGAGTATTTTCATGTCAGGTAAAAAGTGAGAGTGTGAAATACAGGGGCCTCTGTAGATTGCGAAAAAAAGGCCATATCTTAGCAGTGGTTCAAGGCACAGTAAAACCTTTCATAAAACCCCACATGCAAGGGGGAAAAAGAGGCATCACAATCTATCTTAGAAATTACTTTCTTTTCCTTTTTAATTTTGAGATTAAAAAATCAAACCATTTCAAATGTGATAATAATTGACTGAAAAAAGGAATGAGATACTGAAGTGACTGTTCTGTCGTCTTCCTTTTCCTTCCCTGTCCCACCCCAAAAGGCTAGACCTAGTTAAAATTGTTCAAATTATAAACTGGATAGAGCAGAACTACGATGTGAAGTTGTGACTCACAGCTTTTTTCTTGCCTCCATGTCTGAGGTCTTGATAGAAACCTTTGCATGCATCATGAAGAAAATCCTTAAGAACTCTAGAGACCTCACTGAGAGTGAAGAGTGGAGAGATCTCCTTCTGCTCGTTTTCCTGTTGACCAGTGAGCCCTGCCAAGGTCAGCTTATTTTCTTCGTGCTTCCTCAGAAGAAGTTCATAGAGGAGACATTTTTGAGAAATGGAACAGTAGAGTCGCTGCAGGCGACTGTAGGTCAGGAATTCATATATGTTAGCCCCGTTGTCAATAAATAATTTTACGAATTCTGGTTTGTCGTTGACCAGAGCATCCATCATCACTTCCTCCAGGTCACAGGACTACATTGATGAAGGGAGAAAAAAACCAAACAAAAAAACAAGGAAGTTTTTGGGGGTAATCATGGCTGGATGACAAGAGAGGTAAGATTTAACATGGGGACATGCACATTTTGTCTTCCACCATGTTAACAGTGAGTACAATGAGAAAGAGGTAGAACTATCTTGATTTCTCTGTGATAAAATGTCTGTGTCAGTACTGATGTTCAAACATCAGCACAAGTAGCCTGCTGTAGGACTTGTGGTGATGTTGGGTACCCATTGCACTGGATACAGCAGTTGAAAACAGTGACATTCTTCCTAGCACCTTCTAACAGTAATATCTTCCTGTTCTTGTGCTTTTAAGCTTTGGTTTGTTTGCTTTAAAGACCTATACAGACAGGGGAGAAAGATTCTTGCCCCCAAAGAGCTCACGAAAGAGATCGTGACTGCTGAATTATTCCTCTGTACTTAGCCATTTTGATATAGGGGACCCTAGAGAAGCCTCAGGAAGCATGCTACTGCGCCCAATCTCTTAGTGGAGCGTGCAGTAAGGTAGTGTTAAAAACTGAAGCCATCTTTTGGGCTGTTCCATTGTCCTGTACCCATTGGATTATATACTGATTGTCCTGTAAGACAATAAAACCTGGTACCTTCCACTCCACGTCACCATTGAATATTTCACTTTTAGCAATGTCAACTCTATTCCAGGCCACTGCCAGCTTCAGTTCATCCAGATATTCTTGGGCCTCCTGACTCTGACTTTTGCAGGCTGGAAGAAATAGCAAAGGCAAATAAACTCAGTACTTTACACTTATGTTTCATGTAATATAGTATTGGTACTTTGATTAGCAATACAAGCTCTCCTTGAGTTATCATAAACCTGTGAGTTGCTTAGCCAGGAACTCTTCACAGCAGTTTTTTAATAAATTAAGAAATATTAATATTCAAAGATACTTTTTTTTTTTTCCCTAGCAGAATTCTCTGTTAAACCATGAAGTTTAAATGGCTGTTCAATTTTAAGAGGGACCCTCGCCTGTAGAAAGCAGTGGACAGGACTGGCTGTTGTTTCTGCCTTGTTTCAATTAGCACACTAGGAATAGAATGTCTTTCCCCTCCTTCCCTGCTAAATTTAGGCTAACACAAACCATTAAGTTAACAGAAACTGAAATAGGTGGCAGCACAAGGAATGTCTTCTTCCAGAAGATACAGTGGAGGTTTCTTATAGGAGAAATGGATTATTTCCGGAATAAAGCCATACTTATCTACTTGTGGGTTTTGGTTTTGTTTTCTTGGTTTTTTGGGGTTTTTTAAAATGTTTTGTAACTGGAATAATATACTGCTCCAATATATTTCAGTTGTTCTGTAACCTCTACTACTAAGAGAAGCAAGTGTTGAAATAGAGGAGCAATTAAATTAATATTATACAATAGCATGAGATTAAAAAGCAAACAGGAGTTTAAAGCAAGGTTACAAGAGCTATGAGAACTGCCACAGTTAATTTGTCAATAAACAAACAAAAGAACAGTGCATTAGAAATGAAATCTGATCCAACAGCCAACTGAACTTTCAGTGGAAAAAAGTGAAATGTACTTACAGCATAGAAGAAATCAAAAAAACCAAGCATTACACTGTGCTGTGTTTACTGTTCTTACCTTTTACTAAAGCTTTTAAAATGACTGTGTCTAGTTCTTCTGAGCCTTCTTGCTCAAAATTGTGCAGAGTTAAAAGATGCTGGTGTGAAATAATGTTTTGAATCTGTTGGGAGTTGAAACAAAAGTCATTTTACACATTGTCCTACTGCTATATATTAGTGCCCAAGAGCGCAGTGAAGATCACCCATGCCATATTTCCCAAAAACTTACATTCTACTTGTAAAGCTGAGGTTTGGCAAGAAGACAAACATTATTAGTTTCCCATATATAAACAAGTCCTGAGGCAAGGAGGGAGTTACTGCCTTTTTCAAAGTCACCTAGCAAGATAGGAGGAATGAGAGCGTGGATGTGCTGAGAACCAGAGCAATGCTGTAATTAAAAGATCCTTCCTTAACTCACATTCTTATTTGACTCATAGTCATGCTATAGCCAGCATACCACTAGTTTTGTTTTATCTCATCCTGCTTTGACATTTAAGTTTTGCTCTCAGAGTTGTTTATTTAAAAGCATAGTCTCTAACTCTCCTTTGAGTAAAAGTTCTCAAATATTGATATATACAGGAGTCTTCTCTTTCCTTCTGCTTGTCTATTTATTGAGTTTTCTTTCTCACAGTGCAGCTGCACTGAGACTTTGTGAGCATCTGGCAATATTGCTTCTATATGCCTTTCATCCCCTTTTGTTAGTAATCTGGCAAAGTTCTTCCTAGTGAATTAGTATGTGGAACTTTAAACTTTTAAAGCTAAGGATTACAGCAGGAACTGCAAAGAATAAGTAGTGGACCAGGTCAGGTGGACTTAGTTTATCTCAGAGGCACACAGTGCTCTTCAGTTTACGTATAAAGATGATTTCAAAGTGGTTTTTTGTTTCAAGAAGGCTTATCCATAGTGGTTTAAGTCCAGCAACCTCAAGACAAAGAGTAAGGAAGATCTGTGAATCTGTTTTGTCCTTCTTTTTTAAGAACAATAATACTTTAAGAGCAAGCAACAGACAATAGATAGGATAATTTCTAAACACACTTCATTCTATTTAATTTATTCATGCTTATCCACAACTAGGTTTCCATTTAACAGCTGTAGATCATGAATTAGGTCTCTTCTGTCACAGCTGCAGAAGCTCCACAGCTGTGGATATAAATAATGCTTCATGTCCTACACAAGGACTATGGAGTTCTTGGGTGCTGGCTGTTACTTGAGGAAATAATTGATGAAGAACAGAGCCCTAAGTGTTCAGCTGAATCACTAGGACAACAAAGTAGTCTGTATGATCAAATGAGCACTTGATTTTTATGTTAGAGGGGGTCCTGTAACACCAGTGTCAAAGCACTGGAGTAACCAAAACTTCTGAGCACCTTCTTGCCAAACCTGTAGCAAACGGGCTACCAAAGCTACAAATGTTAGAAGAGCTCACTGTTAGTGTCCACTGAAGAATGTCCTTCCACAAGAAGCTCTCTGCAGGAAATTTCTCCTTAAATTGCTTTTCAATAGCTTCTGGCGTGATAAGCTGTGGGTCATTCATGAATTCAGCTAAGATATCAGCTGTACCTCCAGACCCCGCTAAGATAAGCCAGGGAGCAGAATTTTCCAAACCGCTGCAAACTCTCTGTAGTTTAAAAAGTACATTTTCAGAATTCACATATGGAAAGAAAATGTTATTCAAAAGAAGGGCTTCTAACAAACTAGGAGTAAATGTGTATTTGAACCAGATTCACTAGGGAATCAGTCCAATCCTCTAAGCTATTATGACTTTTCAGATTCTGTAGCAGGTCATCCATGTATAGGCCCCTGACTATGCTCCTTTTCATGACACATCTGCTGAGTAGCTAAGCAACCTGATTTGGACAAACAATGCATAAAATTTCTTTGACCCTGACTTTTTTTTCCCCCCTGAAGTCTGTATTTCAGCATAGTCAAGTGCAAGGGCAGCTCTCTACAGAAATTATTAGCAGGCTTTTTTGTGTAGTGTTTTTTTCTGCCTGCTACAGCCAGCAAAGATGTGCTGAAAGTAAGGAATTTGCCTGTGGGAATACAACGTTGGGCTACAGAAAAAACACTGAATCATAGCAACTACAAGAGTTAAAGGCTGTTAATTCTATTGCTTGTGCAATTAGAATGAGTCAGGCAGGTTGTTGAGAGAAGAAAGTGGAGACCATGGCATCATAATAGCGACAATGACTATTTGCTGCCAGTCTATTTCTTCCTCTGGAGTTATGCAAGACTCCTTTGATTCAATTGTGGTGCAGGGATTTTTCTCTAATTTTGGTTGAGCGTTTTTTGAGCTTTATAAAACTGTTGTAGTCTCCGGTGTGTATCATGCAACTTGTAATTAAAAAATCTATGTTCTAAAAAAGTGTGACCAGTTATTTCTTCCCAGAAGATTCCCAGCAGCTTCAGCCAGTCACCTTTGGTAACTCAAGTCATGTTGTTCTCTAAAACTTTGAACAGAGGATTCATATGTCATAATATGTGATTTTTCTAAACCAAAGATATAGGAAACACTGCAATATTTAGCTTCTAGAAAGGAAGCTCAAGCATAATCCTAGCTTAAACAGTGAGATTTTTAATAGCAGTGTTTGTTTTAGTCCAGCTGACAAAGTTATGACAAGATACAGAGACTGGAGACTGAAATCAGAAAAAATCACTAGAAATAAGTTGCTATTCTGAAAGAGGTTACCAGCTTGCATGGCACAGTCTCATCACTTGAAAACTTTAAATTACGGTTGAATTATGTCTCTCTAAAGATACTGTAGACAGAGAGTATTATTAAAAAAAAAAAAAAGTGAAATAGAAATCAAGGAGTATCTCCTTGTTAACAAGCTCTTTAAGTTGTAGAACTATTCAGGAAAGAAATCCAAACTGATCCTTCACTGCAGAAGGTTTGGGATTGTTAGCAGACAACACTCCAGTCTTCTTTCGTACAATGTTCTTTTGCTCAGTGGGACTAGGACACTATCGTTTCAAATGGCATGTCTGGCAAACCTGGTCTTGTACTTCCTCTGAGCTCTGGGACAGGCAGTTGTCTCATTGTTGCTGGACAGCACTGAATGATTCATATCTTTTTTGTATTTGTTCTCAAGTAATAGCACCGTATTTCTGTTTCACTAGATCTGGAGCTGGCTTCTTGTTTGTGAGTTTGTTTTGGATCTGGATTCTTTCTTCCCACTGTACAAGCTGGCAGTGGAAGCTCTAGTGATCAGCTGGTGCCTATTCAGAAGGAAATATTTCTCCCAAACAAATACTGGTAAATTTAATATTAACAGAACTCAGTTCTTAACGGTGTATAGGTATGAAATTTGTCTTTATGTAAAGTGCCAATAGATGTGTTTGTCATCCAGCCAAATTTTCCATTAACTACTTGGCACCAGTTGATTTATTTTTCTGAAGTTGAAAACAGCTTCTTACCTCAAGTGTGCCCGGTCCTCCATTTACCAATAAGCAAAGCACAGGGATCTCAATGCTACCCGTTCCTGTGAAATAGATGGTTTAATTTTTAAAAAAATGTGACGGCTTTCACGAAGCTATTGCAGTTTTGCCGACCCCTCAAAAATACTTGTCCTCTTCCGCGCTGTTTCGGTGCCTACACGAACCTGCAGAAGGCAGGCAATTGCAGAAGCAAGCGGCAAAGGAAGAGAATAACACGTTCACCTCTCAGACAGTACACCTCAGCTGCACAATATGGATGTTGGCATCTCGGTGTGTCACACCACTGCCGAATTTTTATGTTATTTATTTACTGCAAGGCTATCAGGTTATGGAGTAATGGAGCTGCATCAGGGTGCAGGACAAGACTGTTATGTTTTCAGAGAGGCAGCTACCATTAATTTATATTAAGATACAGTTAGAAGAGAAAAGCTGTCACTTCATGCCCGGTGATATGTGTGTGCTGGAAGGTGCAGTGGAATCCAGGAGAAAAGCCTTATAAAAGGAGGATTTAAGAATATGAAGAGGCTGTGTAGACCAGCTACGGTGAGTCAGATGAGATGAGTCAGATATGATTTGATAGGAACCATATTCTCCTTATTATTCTGGTTAAACAGCTTAAAATTTCATTCAGCACAGTCTAGTGTGGTGATTAATAATAACATAATTGTATACTTTAAAAAGAAATGCTAATGAAATATTTAACATGTCATGGCAGCAGGGGAAGAAATGAGGTCAGCATCCTGGTCCTAAGACATCCTCCCACAGGGGCCTACATATTTTTAGATGGTTTATACTGTAAATGGTGCACTCTGTAATCCAAAGGTGACTATAGATTCGCCTGAAGGAGCTCCATCAAAACAGTAGCATCATGAGATGAATGCCTCTTTCAGCTGGAAGATAAAAAGCATTTGGTCCAAACACTTTTTTGATGTTTTCCTTTGTAGATCTCCCAGAGCTCTGTACAAATACCCTCTTACTTCTTGTTTTTTCTCTTGTGTGATGACTACAGAGATGATGTTGAACTGAGCTGTAGCCAGGATGCGATTGGCAAGTAACCTTATTTGTTTTAGTGAATGGCATAGCACTGTCATCCCTCTCTAAGGTGATGTTCTTTGAAGAGTGACCTCTGTGACTACATGTTGCTCAAGGTATAATTAAGTCTTCAAATATTCTTCATTTACCATAGTTTTAGATAAAATTTATACAGAGGAGGGGCTGGTGTAGTCTGACTTTAATTCTGATTTAATTGCAAAGAAAGTCCTTAATTGCAAAGAATTTTTAGTATATTAAAAAATTTCCTCTAAAAGATTTCTAGGTGTATTTTAAAATAGGGAAATTCTGCGTGACCTTAATCAAAAGTTTTACTTCAGTAAAGTCACATAGCTTTGCTGAGCTTGTATATAAATGAGCTTAAATGAATGACATTGGTTTGTTTATAGAAGATAACTCTGAATTCAGTATGTTCCAATGAAATATTTGTCATATGAATCAGCATTCTTTGTCAGAATATAGTTCCGCTGAGATTTGTTCAATCAGATTTGGTTTGCAAGCCGAAAGAGGCTACTTTGTAATTCTCAGCACTGCAACCTCAGCCTACCCTTGCAGCCCACCTGTGGTCTTTCCTATGTGAGTCACCAGAAAAGTATTTTTCACGTGCATTCACGGTCTCAGGTACATCTGTGCAACCACACTATGGCCTGTGTAATGGAATATTCCACTGATGCACACAACTGTGAATAAGTGTGCTCTCCCTTCTGTTTCAGCTGTGCTAGCACTGCAGGTATTACAGAAACAAAAGAAAGGCAAAGGTAATTGTATTAGTGCTACAACTGAATTCTTTCCACAAATAGCAGTAGACCTGCCCAACACTCAGTTCTTATTATAAACAAAGGTCACATACATTCAGATGGTCATTAGTCACTACAGTATTTACCCAGGATAATGTTTTATCCTGAAATAAATACGGCTTAAAATATTGCAGAGGGCTTTTGAACAAGTCTTTTCTTCCAGCACTTCAAGACCTTGTGTGTAAGAGGGGATAAAAGTATACAACAATGAATATCAATCTCTTAGAACCATTGGTTAAGGCACTTGAAGCTGGATTTATTTTCCATTTGTTGTGTTTAAGGCAATTTGAGCTATGCTTTGAAGTTCAGCTTTGAGCTACACTTAAGGAGATTCAATAAAAGTCCAGATTCTTGGTTCAAAGAGAAGCTTTCTCTACTTCAGAAGTTACCGAAGTTCTGCCTCTTGCATAATGACAAATGTGTTTACTTGATCTCGCCTGTGTAGGCAATTGTCCAATTTGGGAATTGGACTTGCCTTTGACAAGGCCAGGGCCCCACAGGTATCACTGTAATATCAGTATAACTCAAGCTAGCATGCCTATTATACAGACCCCGCTTACCACCATATCCAGTACGTTGTTCTGAAATATGCTTTTCCAAGGTGAAACGCAGCTTAGTGGTTCCATCTGGCTCATCTGGTGTTACGTGGTCCACCAAAATAAAATGGGAATGGTTGTGGTCCAAGGAATATGGTGGGCCTTGAATATCATCATCTGACTGATAGTGTACAAGACTTTCATTCTAAAGAGAGGAGAGGTGTTAGTGTTATCTGCAAAACCCAGTCCATGTTTTAATGTGCTTAATCTCCATTTCTGTGCTGTCTCCCCCCTGAGATACCACACCACCTGTGAGACACTTGACTAGACTCTTGAAAAAGGGTAGAGGAGAATGTGCTCCTTCTGAAAGGGGCCAGATTTGACAGGATTGAGAACTGAAGTCCCTGAAGTTTCCCTCTTGGCCTCTGCAAAATATAGTGACATCAATCACCATCTCTGGAATGTAGGTTTTGGCAATGTTTGTTGGAAAAATGGAAAGGGGCCATGAGACCCCGTAATTGTGGATGGAACTGTAAATCCTCAGCTGGTGTAAAGAAGGACAAGCCTATTAGCTACAGTAGCATTTTGTCTATGTTTAGGCCAGCAGATAAGTTACCCTGCCACATGTCCATAGAAATTTAAATGCAGCAGTAATTAACTGACAGGGTTATATGAAGTCTAATCATTATTTTCAGTTTGGAAATTGTATTCTAAAAGAGTGAGTGACAGATTTTAGAAAGTGAAATCTTCTTATCTTTTATTTTGGGTGAGGGGTGTGATATCTTTAAATTATTTATAAGTGATTTTTGGCATAAAATCAGTCTAGGTAAAATAGAACCCCTGTTACAGTCTTTTGTTTTAAGGATTGCACTACATATGGTCTTCCATACACATACTTTTTCAAGCTCCCCTTACTTGCTTAATACATCTTTCTTTCCCACTGTTGCACATCCACTTTGATACCTTATTCCTAGCTGCAAGACAGGCTGTAAATGCCTGGTTATTATTTTTCATTTTCATAATTACTGCCCTCTTGCAAGCAGGTCAGATTAAAACAACTGTTTAAAATCAGCATTTCCTTCTATCATGCCTGTTTCCAGTTCCTGCAGGCTTTGAGCTGATGAGCAAAACTCAGACTGTCAGCTCGACTATTGTGACTGTGTTGCGTTTTCCTCAACCTAATTGTGTGGGCACAGACAGGTGTCAAATCCTTTTGAGAACATAGCAGTGTAACTACACAAATAACCTAGCTGTCATTTAGGTATGGCAGAGGCATTTACATTCAGGTATTTAAGAGCCAGGTCGTATGTAGGGCCTTCCTCAGTCTCAGTTGTCGGCAGTGTCTGATAGAGGAGGAGGTGCCCAGTTGAAACCTGGGAAAAGTCCAACCCAGAAGTTATCCATGCTCCCCACAGACAAGACTAAGGCTGATGTTGAAGAGGCGGTGCAAGAGCTCATAGCAACACTACTAATGCATAAAAACATGAAACAACCCGGAGGACAAGCTCCTTCACGCTGCACATGAATATCATGCTCCTACATCGCTTTCTGAAATGAAGCTGCATACAGCCAAACTGGAGAAGAGAAATCTCCTTCAAGGCAAGGTGAAAAGGGCTATCATCAAGTGTGTTCCTATGGCTTCTTTCCTTGTCAGCAGCTCTGGGAAGAGTAGGAAAATCAGAGGCTGTTCCAGGGAAAACAGCAGTAAACTTGCATGTCCTTTAAAAACAGCGAGTACCACAGATTTCTTTTACCTCCTTCTCTCTGTCTCTCATTTGTTGGGGAAAGCTTCTTGATACAATTAATTTCCTTCAGATTTTTTGTTTTGACAGAGGGTGTGCCTATATTCTGCTGCCATGTAACATTAAGCCTACTCACCCAAGATCTGGCCTTTGACTAGGACCCAGAGGCACAACAAACAATTGAAAAAGGCCCTTGGGGATTTTCCTATTTATTCTCTGAAAATGTGGAAGTGATGTTTCAGTGATGTTTAAAGCACACCATTAACACAGAAGAGATGGGAAGGATCAACTGATTCCAGGGCTTGTTTTTCTCCTTGCTAGTGTGGATTGTTAGCTCTATTTTATACAACAAGCTCCTTGTGTTAGTGCCAAGTATAAAGAGAGTTGGGTTTAGATCAACATCCCTGTCTGTAGTTCCTTTGTCTTAAACTTACTGACTAAAATCCAAAATGTTTTTGGGTAGAAGCTGTGCCAGAAGTCACAGGGTCAGGATCGCTCTTTACAAAATATTCCTTGCCAAAGAATTCAGGCTTTAGTTAAGGGAGAGAAAATATAATGCAAAAAAAGACCAGTGCACTTGTTTTGTAGCTGCTGATTGGGAAAGATGCAGATGCATTTTGATCACTTAACCTAGGAGGGAGGTGAAATAGTTTGCATTTGCCAAAGCAACTTTCCTGAGCAACATTCACAAACATAATGAACTGAATTCTTTCCTCTGAGGTCCTTTCGGACCAGTTCAGCCACACAAACAGGTTGAAGTCCTGCAGCTAAAGAGTCCCACCTGGTAGGACACACAGGTGGCTGTCGTTGGCAAAAAGGATGAAAAAAGGGGAAGCCCAATGACAATAAATCACTGATATGGGCTGGCAGTCCCCCAGCTGCTAGCTGGTACTTGCAGGCCTGTCTGAAAGAGTAGCGAGGTGCAAGTTCAAAGGGCTGCCTTCATTAGCTTCTGCAGGGAAGTAAAATAGTGCAGAGAAACTGTCATTTGTTGTTATTACACAGCTATTTTATTGTTATAACATTTTGCTTAGGACAGACTGTATCCCCAGCGACAAAAAGGCAATGCTACTTTTTTTTCTCTCCACTTCCAGATCAATTTAGCATTAACACTTTCAGCAACTGCTTTGTTGGGTGTTTTTATTTGTTGGTTTGTTTTGTTTTTTGTTTTGGTTTTGTTTTGTTTCTTCCCAAGAACTTTGATTTCTTTGACCTAAACTGAGAAGCCCCTAGAGTCCCCAATAACTGGGTGAAATCCTGCATGGCTGTTATTTTTGGCCTGATGTATTAAGCAAGTTTTTGCATATTAGTCACCAATTCGGTGGCTACTTAAGCAAATCTTGTCTTGGAATATTTATGTCTGGTTTTCCATAACAGAAAACATGCTTTTTTTCAGTATTTATATAATAGCTCGGAGTAAGTGATTCTGCAGTAAGTGGACAGGTAAAAACATTGAAGGTGCCTTATTTCATGTGCTCTTTTCCTGACGTTCATCCTTGCGCTAATGTCTAATTCTGCCATCTGCTGGATATTTCTGGAATCGCTGCAGCGTGCACCGAACGCGTAGGGTACAGAATCATTCGGTTCTAAATCATTCTTGCTCTTTTTTTTTTTTCTTCCAAAACACAGTTTAAACCCCACCTTT
>VXAY01003304.1:897071-926440 GCA_013399855.1 Oxyruncus cristatus
TTTTTTTTTTTTTTACAGTTATATCAAAGATGTTCTGCCAACTACTTCCAGATTTCATAAATGTGCGGCTTATACATCTGAACATTCCTGTTTCACGAGTGGAAGGAGTGAAAAGTACCTTTGTGTTGTCCAGAATTTCTCTGTGCTGAATTTTTCTGAGTGAAGTTATTCCTATGGCAATGACGCTTACTCTGGATGAAGTGCTAGCCAGTGCAAGGTCTCGGACTGCTTGCACTAAGTGTCTTGTTATTCCTACACGCAAAGCACTGGTCAAAATCCAGGCACCTGAAATTATTTTTTAAAAAACAGTTAGGTAATTCCATTGTAATTGAACATGTTTGTGTGTCAAGTAACATTACTTGCAGTACTGGATTTAAGGGGGGGGGGGTTTGTAGGATAAAGTGAAGACAGGTCTTGATAGTATAAGTTTTAGATTTAAAATACATACGAAGTACGTAAGACTTTAATAAGGAAAACAAGAAGGAATTATATGCCCAAGCAAACGTTCTTCACATATCATGTGATGCAACATTGCCATCTTTTCTCTGACACTAATAAGCTCATCAAGAGTGCTGTGTAAGCTCTAGAGTCACTCACTGTCTAAACGTGAGCAGAAACATCACTGTACCGGGGAGTTCTGACTGTCGTACGAGGAAGAGCAAAGGGACAGAGTGAGGGAAGTTGTTGGCTTGAACCAAGGGCTAAACAGTCCCATATAATTACCTCTAAGCAGAAGAGCTTGGGCATAACCCACCTAATCTGGACTTCTATTTCTCTCATTCTTCTGTGTGTAGAGAGTGAATTCTTTAGAAGAGTAGAATTTATAGCAGCATTGTTTGGGTGGCAAGGAATCATAAACACCCTAGCTAAACAGCTAGTTGGCCTTTTTCAGATATGTAACATAAAAGAGACTGGAGATCTTGATGCTGTCCAGTCTTAAGTACAGAAGGCACATGGAGCTAGAGAATATCTGTGCGGCACAGAAGTACCAAAATGAGTTTTGGTATTGGGCTTTTGTCATTACAGAAAGTGAAACTGTTACAATCTTGTCTGGAACAGTGAAGCTAAACCAAGAGATTGCTGTGAAATGCTCACAGATATTTTCACTTTGTTTGCAGGTATTTTCATAAAGCTATGGGGAAAAAAATGTCATCTTACATGAAAGTCACTTCCGTGCCTGTTCCCAAACACTGGAGGGTTTGGTTTGGTTTTGTTTTTAAATGCTTTTCACTAATCTTGTAGTTCATGTGAACAGCCAGGGAGAAAGTGAGCTGACTTACTTTGTGTTATACATTAACAAGGTCTTTTTGTTAATCTTGAGTTCAATCATAGGCGGTTTGACTAATAAAGTCTGTTCAGCTCCTAGCTTTGAGGAAAACAAGATTTCGAGAAGTAAAAATGGCTGTAGCATGATTTTGACTGGTAGCTGAAAAGTGAGAATGGAGAACACGTGAATTCTTATTTTTGACTTAAATTCACTCTTAATGAAGTCAAATTGCTCTCTTAAGAATTATTGTGTTATGGCACCAAAGAGGGACAATTTATTTGGTCCTATCTCATGCTATTTTTCTCGTCTCGTCTCTGAGGGAATAATGTCAGGTAATTTTACACTTCAGGAATGGTTGCCTAGAGTAATTTGGTTCAAAATAACTTATTTTTGTTCCTATAATACAGTGACTTTAATTTTCAAAGCTATTTACATACAGGTAGTAGATTGCGTTCAGCAAAATTTTGAATCTTCAAGAATTTTGAGCAGATCCACTGTCATTAGCAGATCACCGGATGCTACATGTGAGAATCCAGCAGGAATGCAAATTCCTTCTTTAACACCTAAAGCACTAACCTGTGCTTTGAGCTGCCTTTATGAGTCCTTTCTTTAAGGCGTCCCGTAGCCAAGGCTTCATCTGGAAATTTTCTTCTTCCCCCGCTAAAGATACAACCAAATTGGGAGCAGGTAGCTTCCATTTGTTGAGCATAACTTCAAATATAATTCCAGGGTGAATGGTACTCGGGACTTTAATAAACTTCAACAAACGAAACAAAAACCCAGTGAACAGTGATAGGACAGTAGGATACAGTAAGGAGATTTTTCATGGTAAATGCAGAGGGAAATTATCATAAACTTGGTTATTTAAGAAAAGATCATTTGAGCAAGAACCAACAGAGAAGTAAATACTAGAATGAATTTAGCAGGCTTCTGTATAATTGCCATCTCATTAACTGGGCCAGTTCCACGGGCTAGTTCTGTGTTGCAGACTGAAATGTTACACTCTCCTCTAATGCTGCTGCTCCTCTTGAATGCTGCTGCCTTTGGTTTCATGGCAGTCTAGCAAAGCCAACAAATTTCTTAGGTGTTTCTTGTGTCTGCACAAGATGAAATATTCGCCTGAATTCATGTCTGTTTTTCAAGGATACATTACATGAATCTATTGCTTCTTCAGTTCTGTATAAATTTTGACTTTGTGCTTAGGACTTTGTGATGAAACAAAATCTTAAGGCAGATTTCAGGAATTCCTAGGAAGTCCTTCTGCTCTAGCACTAGTGTATGCACGGGACTAGTGAGCAGGTGGGTCTGTCCATATACATCGTTCTCTGCATATTAGCAGAACACAGAGAGAACTTTAGGAAAAATCATGAAACAGCTCAAACATACGTTTAAAATGTTGAAATTCAAGGTGGTTTGTTTGTTTGTTTGTTTGTTTGTTTGTTTGCAGAAAGATGTAAAAATGGGGAATTATGCAAAATGAAGGAAGTAGGGCACGTAATTGATTTTTTTTTTTTTTAAGGGAAAAGTTATCAATTCTACTTGTTGCAAATCCTGTGATTGACTTCTGTATATTAATAGGCTATATTTTAAAACACATTAATGTTCAGGAAGGTAGGGTCCCTACTTTGAGTACAACGTGGTGCCTCACACTGTGACACTTTGACCCTCACTGTTACAGTCTCTACATTTATTGCTAAAAAGTAACAGCTGAACAACAGCAGTAGTGTTAAAGGGTTAAAATCCTTGGTGCCCTACCTTTCCATGTTTCTTCCCAGAAGCTGTGAAGTCTATTTCTCCTATGCAGTATGGTAGTTCTCTTTTGAAAGCTTCCTCTTTGTCACTGCTGCAGAGCTTGGTTTCCATTTCCTCCATTGAATTTATAAGGTGACTGAGGACCAATAGACCAAGATGTTCACTGAGATGACAGAGAACTGGAAAATGAGAAGCTATTTAAACTGGAGAGGCCACAAAATCCACTAACATACATCTAGCTTAGTTTTTAATAAGACATTTTAACTTTTTTACTATTATGCTTGTAATTGGAGGTGTTTGTACCAAATGTCAGATGTTATGTATAGGAGAAGGAAGATTCCACACAACACTATCTAACAAGTTATAAAAAGGAATAATGAAGGAATAAGGCTCCCTCAACTCCCATTTAGCAGGCAGAGAGCTGAGTTGCAAGGTGCAAGATCCTGCAATCTGTCCAAAGGCATGTGGGATGTCTCAGAGCCCAAAGGTGACCCTAATTCTACAGGAGAGAAAGAGGAGTCTCAGCCACAAACTATTTCAAACAAGAATAGAGCTGTGTCAGTGAGTGTCTGAGTCATGGTTTCTTGATGTCGTGCCTCATGTTGCTGTGACTTACATTACCTGAGGTGAATGCTAAATAACTAAGTGATGACATTGTACTTGTCTGAAGATACTTTAGGAGGGGTTTGCTCTCTGTTTGCTGTAGGAAAAAGCTATTTATTCATAAGCCAAAGTATTTAAGGCCAGGCTGTACTCGAAAGGAACACACAGTTCAAAAACACAGGTGGTTTTCTCTATATGTGGCTACAGGAATGACAGCAAGTGATCTGTCCTAGTGCAAAGGTCATATAACAAGAATTGCTCTTCTGCATTACATGAGGCACTGGAAAGGTCTGCTTGCTTTCCCCATGTTCCAGCTTGACTGAACTGACAGAATTATGATCTGAAAAATATAGATTTCAACTTGTATGCCTTATTTGTCTCTTTTTAAAACAAAAGCAATTAAATAGCTCTCTCCCCTCTGCCTTAATCTGCATATTCAAGTATGTATTCGGTCTTTTAAAGAAACCCCTTGTGATACTAAGCCAGCAATGGTAAACAACCCTGCATTAATCTTTATTTCTCAGTCCAAGAGATCTGCTGTGGACTTAAAAGTGGGTCAAACTAGCAAGTCTCTTTTGGGTCTATTAGAATGCTCCAGTAGAGGGAGCAAGCCCTCCAGCTGTTCCCTTAGTCTGGGAGCTCTTTTATCGAGTTGCATCCTGGCTGCTTCATCACTGCTGCCACTGTATTTTCTTCTCTTCTGTTTTCTGTGAAAACGTTGCTTGGTGTTGCTTTTCTTTCTCCAATCTGCCTCTGAAAAATGGTTATGAACCCTCTCATGATTTGCTTCCCCTGCAGCTATGTCACACCTCTGTATCCACCCCCAAATTTCTGTTGGAGATTGCAGCTTTGAAGATGCTTGTTCTCATTCTCCCTACCTGCTTGCTACTCACTTCTGGACAGAACAAAGTGTTGATTGTGTGGTATCAGTAAGATATCAGACTAGTCTGGTTAAGAGTCTTACCTAAAAGAACTTCTTTTGGGTCATCAGTTATGGGAGCCACCTTTTTGCTCGAGTCCACTTGTCCACTGGAGATGCAGCTTTATCTCCTGAGAGCATTGAAGAAGGGAAAAAATAGTTAATACAGAGTAATAATAATCCATTTTGTCTGCTATAAACTGCATAAAACCCTTTCTGGAACTTGCTGACAGAACAAAGGAGTTGATTAGAGAAAAGTTTTCAGGACTGAATTTCCAGGGTACGTTAGTCACTGTTCATCACTGTCCTAGACAGTACACACTTATTTATAGCTTCATACAAGCAATGAACTTGGAATAGATAGTAATTTACAGAGTAATCTGATGATTAATTTGGCCTCAAGTGGTTAATCTAAAGTCCTGTTCTAGACCTTAGCTTACAAAATTCTCTAATGTGGATATCTGTGACTTCTCTTTTGGAAAAAGACATTAGGCTGCTGAGATTTATAAGGAACATTCTTGCATTTGGGCAAATGATTTTTTTTCAGAAATAGCACATCGTTTGATTTTCAGTTTAGGAATTCTGGTTCTCAGTGGTTGTGAACAACAGTGAAGGAGATGTTTTACTGACAAGCTTTTATAAGGCTGGAAAATGAGGAAAGCACCTGGTAACTGGGACTGCACAAGGCACTACCTTCTTCATTTTTATTTTTTTTTCCAATCAAGCAGTCTCTGAGCCATGACATTACTGACTGAAAGCTTATTTTGGGGAAGTATTACATCATCTTTCCATCTGTTCTTATACCACTTCTTCAGCATCCTTGCAGGCCACTGTCTGTGACAGGATACAGAGCTACATGGAATTTGTTATGATCTTCTACAGCTGTTCTTCTGCTCATATTCAGAGCCAGAAAATCTTCCAGCATCAAGGGCAGAAAAGCAGTACTGACAGAATTGCAAAACAAGCCCAAAAATTATGTAGAATTCTGAATGGTATCCATGCAAGAATACAGTGTAGCCATATATGGAGCTGAGAATCTACACTAGATATCTCCTGGACTACTAGAGAGTGATATTTCTAAGTTTCCTTGACAGTTTTTCTTGTTTTATCTTCTACCTTTTGTTTGACTTCCAGGGGATAAAGACTGTGACTTTCAGTATGATTGCAGTAATGCACAGGTACAAATGGTCTATGTCAGTTCAATGTTCTACCCAATGGTGCTAACAGAGCAAGGAAATGCTGCTTTTGTATTTAGAAGTGTGGGGAATAAGATTTTAAAAGCTGCTCTATAGATACTAACTGTAGTGGAAAAAACAAAACCTCATAGGCAAACTGAGAAAGTATGGACTGGATGAGTGGACAGTGAGGAAGACTGAGAACTGGCTGAGGGGCGGATCTCAGAGGGTTGTAATCAGTGCCACAGGGTATTTTTGGAGGCCTGTGACTAGTGGCATCCTCCAAGGTTCGATACTGGCCCCAGCATTGTTTAACTTACTCATCAAGACTTAGGTGAAGGGGCAGATGCAGCAAACTCGCTGCTGTCACAAAGCTGGGAGGAGTGGCTGATACCCAGGGGTGCTGTGCAGCCCTTCAGGAGGACCTCGACAGGTTGGAGAGACAGGCAGAGAAGAACTGTCTGAAGTTCAAAACAAAGGCACGTGCAGGGTCCTGAACCTGGGGAGGAATAACCCCAGGCAGCAGCACAGGCTGGGTGCTGACCTACTGGGAAGCAGCTCTGTGGACAACAAGCTGTCCATGAGCCAGCAGTGGTCCTGGTGGCCAAGAAGGCCAAGGGTATCCTGAGGGGCATTAGGCAGAGCATTACCAGCAGGCCATGGGATGTGATCCTGTCCCTCTACTCAGCTTGAGAGGCCTCACCTGGAATGCTGTGTCCAGTTCTGGGCTTCTCAGCACAAGAGAGCAATAGAGCTCATGGACCGGGTGCAGCTTAGGGCTATGAAGATGATTAAGGGACTGGAGCAACTCTCTTACAAGGAAAAGCTGAGAGAGTTGAGTCTGTTCAGCCTCAAGAATAGATGACTGAGAGGGTATATATCAATGCATATAAGTATCTAAAGGGAGGTTGTCAAGAGGATGGATCCAGGCTCTTCTCAGCGGTGCCAGGCAATAGGAGAGGAGGCAACGGGCAGAAACTGATACACAGGAAGTTTGGCCTCAATATGAGGAAGAACTTTACTGTGCAGGTGCCTGCACACTGCAACAGATTGCCCAGAGAGGCTGTGGAGTCTCCCTCATTGGAGATACTCAAGAGCAGTCTGGATGCAGCCCTGTGAAATGTGCCCTGCTGAGCAGGGAGCTTGGACCAGATGTCCCACTGCAGTCCCTTCAACCTTACCCTTTCTGTGATTCTGTGAACATTGCAAAATCACCAGTGGAAACCTGCTAAGAATTGCAGATGGGATTCTTAAGCACAAAGACTGACCACATTCAATGATTCCTTATCTTTCCTCTGTAAGCTGTCTCAGCTACTACCCCTTACGGTTTGGGGCAGAATCACCAAACACTGCATGGATCTGTTCAAGGACTGCACATCACCTTAACACCACTTTGCACTGCCGTGGAGCTTCAGTACATACTGATCAGTCAGCCTGCAGATTGCGTTGTGTCCCTAATATGTGTTCAGAAGAGGATATAATCAGCTCTGTCACTTCCTCCTGGAGTGTCAAGACTTCTGTTCTTAAAAAGTAGGGGGATATCTCACCCCATGTCCCCTAAAATGCAAAATAAGCATGTATTAACAAACTATATGATTAACAAACTGATATAATTACAGTTTTTTGGAGTGCCTTTCTCCTGGGTTTAATTCAGTCTTATTCTGCTTGGTTTCAGCTTTCACATGAGTCTCTAGCGGTTTCAGGGACTATTCTTTGAGTCTTCAGGCTGTACTAGATTGCAAGTGTGTCAGGTCATAGCAATTGGGTCAAATCTCTGTGGTCAAAGCCATGACATACCACTGCAGTCAGCTTAACTACAGTCAGCTTACATCACGGTAATGTCACAGAGAGTATTGTTTAATTGCAAGGTTCTGGAATAAGCCCTTGCCTTTGGAAAGAATAGGCAGATAGCCAGAAAGAAGAGAAGAGTCTAAGCACTTTCCAGAGCAAAACCAATGGGGTATGACCAGTACTCCATAATTTTCTCCCTTCCATATTAACTATTTTTAGTCCAATTTTTTAGACATTTCCAAGATTTAAAAAAATCTTGATATTTAAAGGGTTTTTCCTCTGCATTATCTATGAGAATGCCATTGTATTAAATTTAATGAGAAGATCACTTAAAGAAATTGGGGCACTTCAGGGGTGAGGGGAAAAAAAAAAGCCACAAAAATCTTGCCTGCCCCAACATGTGCATTCATATTTTAAATGTTGTGTATATATCAAGCAATCTTACTTGGTTCTGGTTCAGACTTAAGTACATATTTTTCTATCTAGACTGCTTCTACATATATAAGTTTGTAGGTCAAATTCTGTCCTAGATGTTTCATTGACTATAAATACAAACATCTATGGAAAGAATGTACCTCTAATGATTACCAGATTTGAAATATAACCTAGAAAACTATTTCTAACTGGCAAAGCAAGTTAAGACAATTATGAGGAAAAGACAATTGCCAGTTCCACCTACATGTGGAAATGTGAGTCAATGTCATTTACATCAGGGATGGCCTGGTTAAATCGTTCCAGGTGTCAGCCAGTCTCATGAATCATTATTTCTTTAACCTCATAAACAGGGGCTGTAAGAATTGTGCCATTGTACAACCAGTGCTTGTGATGCTGGAATTCGCAGGCCCTAATGCTCTTTAGTCCATAATTTTGAATGTTCCTAACTTCTGGTTTGGGCATTCTAGATTTCTGGGGTGTAGGAAATTGGCAGGGAGGTTTAACTTCAGGAGGGCAATTGTGATAGCTCTAGGGGAAACCCTACAAGGAGGATCCTTGCAGAGACTCTTTTCTGAAGGATTTATCCAGGAAAAGTGATGAGATCTGAACCACAGACAAACATTTTGACACCTCTGTTCATCCCTTTCCGAACTATTCTTGCTCCTGTCTCTGCTTCTGCTCCCCCTCTCTGCCATGCCTTCTCTCCCCAGCCTCCTTTTCCCCTACAGTTTCTCTCACAGTGTCCCACAGCTTTCCACAGTCTCTTCCCAGCTACTATCATTGCCACTTAGCCCACCGGGAATGTGCATCTCTACTTCCTTGTGTGGTAACAAATGCTGATGGTTCACCTCCATATGAATGACAAGAATGTGGGTCTGTTTCTTCCTTCCTTTAGGTTTTAACCAGGATTAGGCTGTGTCCCCGGATGGAAGAGAGGTCAAATTTGAGCCCTTCAAATGTATCTTTTGAAAATGGGCCCAGACAAGGGATGGCTTGACCCAAATTGTTGTCTTCAGGGACAATGGTTCGATTAAGAGAGTAGGTGTGTATGATAGTCATTAGCTCTCCAGACTTAGAACTAGTAAGAATTCTACTTCATACTAGTACACTGATCAGCAGGCTGGGACACACCCAGACTTTTAATTACTATCAGATTCCTCCACCCACTCAAGGTGTACATTTGAATATGTAGGTGAAATGATTAAATATAGTAATTCAGTAGCCCACTATTGTAGATGTTAAATCAGTCACAAAGCCCCCCCCCTCCCCTTAAGCTTCAGTGGCAGATGGAGCAAACCCATTGATTTATAATCTTTCGAGTATGCTTTCATGTGGAGCAAAAGAAAACCACACCAGTTCCTGTGTCCTTACTGATGCAGGGTGAGCTAGCAATCCTAACAAAAAGTAAGCCTTAACTGTTGGTCAGAAAAAGAGAGGACTCACTCTAAATGAAGCGAATAGTAAGGAGGAAACCTCAACAGAGGCCAAAACAATGAACTTTGCTCCAGCAGGAACAATCAGCTTCCAACAGTGTAACGGGATACCATTTGCTAAACTGCAGCCCTGTTGGAAAGGATCTAAGAGTTACAGGCAGAGCAAATGTGAGTAATGCTGTGCTGTTCTTGCAAGAAAGAAATTACATATAGGACAGCATAAACAGCCTGTGTGAACTCACTCAGCTGTTCATCAGAACAGCTTCAGTTGCAATATTTTGTTTGGAGCACCGGTTTCAAGGGAACTATGGACAAGCTGGAGAAGGTTAGAGAAGGAGCAACAAGAACAGAGACCTAAAAGAGAAGGGAAGCTTGAGCAAATTAGAATTGTCTAAGCAAAAGAAGAGAAGACTGCAGGAAGGGAAAAAGAGAATGTAATAATCTACCAGTGCAAAAGGATGATAGGAAAGGCTTACAGTTTATATTTGTGGCTAGGACAGCAAGTAACAGGCTGGTTAGGGAACAAGAAAAGCAACCAGGCTGCAGTCCTTGACTGTGGTCCAATCAGTACATTGTGACCCAAAGAACTTGACCTTAACATGCACGTTAGTGCAACCCTATGAGCTGGGTATGAATCGTCAGCTCTGACCCTGAAGATACACATACACTTATGTAACTTTTCTAATGGAAATGCTCCTACTGACTATAGTGCAAGTACTCACTCAAGGAAAACTTCATCAGTGAGTTTACTGGCCAGTGCCAACAACAGTGTAATGGAATTATTTGCTTCCAACAGTAGCCACATTTTCATACCTGGTTTGAATTAAAACATAACAAATATGAAGAACAAAGCAGATACAGGCAATCAGAATAAAGAATACCCAAGAAGTAAAGGGCACTGTAAAGACTGAAGCTCATATTCAATTTCAGCATGTGCTCGAAAAGTTAATTGGATGGACTTCAACTAGTGTGCATGTTTAAGTGTGAAAAAAGAAAAACAGTATTTCAGTCAAGGGTAAGTGGAATGGAGAAAGGGAGGTATGACAAGGCATTAACTAGAATCCATGAAGGGAAGAAAATCTAAAACTGTTGTGGGAATATAAAAATATAATATGAAACAAAAGGAATTATTTGCTGAGGAAAATAAATGCATAGGTATCTCTGAGAGACTGATGTATATGCATCTATGTGCAATTACACGCATTATCTTATATTTTTGTTTCAGCTCTGGAAAATGTTTGTCAGGAATTAACACATTCAAATTCTGGTAATGATGTATGAATTTCTGCATCACAGCCTAATGACAAAGCAGAATCATCTGCCATGATTGCCAAGAAACTGCTAAAGAAAGCATAAAGACCTTCGGGTGGTGAAACACACCAGCGGAAATCATGGCCAGGTATCCTGCATAGGACTCTGTCATGCCTGTAGCAA
Organism: Oxyruncus cristatus; assembly: GCA_013399855.1. Classification (NCBI taxonomy): domain Eukaryota; kingdom Metazoa; phylum Chordata; class Aves; order Passeriformes; family Cotingidae; genus Oxyruncus; species Oxyruncus cristatus. The sequence continues at coordinate 907,881 of VXAY01003304.1, forward strand.
ATAAATCCTTGGGAATTGCAAGAAAAAGGGAACAAAAGAAATGCGTCTGTCAGATAAGTACAGCTTGAACTGTAGCACACTGCACTTCTCTCACGTTCAGACAGGAGGGTTAGGAAAAGCTATTAACTGCCAGAGATGAGGGCTGGAGGGATGCAAGAATAACCCGTGGTTAAGTTTCTCCATACTTCGACTGGGACAGAGAGAGGCTAGTTCAGGTTGACAGCAACCTTGGGAATGTGTTCAGTAACCAGTTTGCAGACGCAGGGCAAGGCAGGAAATAAGGAGCTTGAAGTAAAATATGGAAAGAAGTGAAGCATAGAAGTGGTCTGGTAAAATAGAAGTCTGGGTTAAGTTCTGAGATTTATTTGTGTGAATTGGCCCCACTAGAAGCTTTCAAAAACTTCTGTGTTGAAGGTTTCCTTTCTAGAACAGCAGTTGTTAAAGAATTTTATATCAAGTAATTCCTCTTTACCATATCTGTGCGTAGTCAGAAATCAGGACAAAATGAATGAAGAGGAAAAAAATTGTTTAAAAATCCCCATCAGCAACAGCAAGCTATAAATAGGTGTGTGGGAAGAGAGCCCTGTTACTGAAGCATCGCAGGCTTTGTTTGAACATTTCTAGGGTATGCCTCTGGAGCCGGATGCTTCCTGTAACTGCCAGGACACAAGGATGTGAAGCAAACCAAGCGTTCACAGGGGTCTTCCCATTTAGTCCCTAGGAGAGTGGGTAGTGCTTTGGTTTGGATAGGGTAGTTAGCACCAATCCTTTAACAAATGAATGTGCAAAATGCTAATGTAAATATAGGTACTTAGTCTATTTTGTTTCTGTCTTCATTTGCTTAACACGTAAAGAGCACCAGAGGCTATTTGAATAATGTACTTTTATAGAATCTGCAGAAATTTGCAGAAATTTGCATATGGATGTCAGCCAGTGAATTTCATGGAAGTGGATTTATTCCGGGGAGAAAACCTGAGAGTGTGGAGAGGTGATAAAAGGGAAATGTAGACATCAAACAATGTAAGGAGCAGATGGATCTGATGAGAGACAACACACGACAAGGCTGTTCGATTAGAATAAAGGAATTGGCAGTGCTTTCACAGCGCGTTGTATATGGGGAGTGGGGGGAGGTTGACGCTAGTTTCAAATACTCCTGGACGTTCACTGCTCTGTTCCCACAGCATGGCATGTTACTTTGAAGCTGTGCCAGCACAACTCTTTGTGTGGCCTCACAGTGAATCAGTCTGAGTTCACATAAAAAGAACTCATTTCTGCCAGGTCATTTTTCAGCAGAATCAGCTCACTAATGTGGTATACAGCATGCCACACAAACTCCTGAAAATAATGTATTGTGTAACCACAGCCATAGTTCATAATGAAAGAAAATACAAGAAGTTGGGAATAGTTCTAATTCAAAACAAGTGCCTCAGGAAGGGCAATGTACAGACAAGGCAGACAAAACCACACCTGAAAATTTTAGTGGAAGCTGGATTGTATATGGGCACTGGCAAATAAGTACTGTTGAACACAAAGATACAACTGAAAGCAGAAGTATTACAAAATCAAAAGCACTGACACTTGGAAATGGCAAAACTTGAAATAACCTAGTGTGGTTTTCCTCAGATCAGCCTGTTAGAATCTTAATACATCATACTTGTAGAATCTGCAAAAGTTCACAAATATTTCTCTTGATGCCAACAGCTGACTTCACAAGATTAGGCCCTAGCACTAAGCTAGTACCAATATTTACAAGCTATGCTAAAATAATCTTTACTTCTTTTCAAGTTTGTCATCTGTGCGCTTTTTTTTTTTTTTTTGCAATTTCATGCCTGTAACTATGCATTCCTTGCAGTGAAAATACACCTTTGCAATGTTTCCTTGTGTGACTGTTTTCATCATCTCGTATTTACAAGACCTTGTTCAGTGCTTCAGGCAAATTTTGTAAGCTTGAAGGGGAAGTATATCCAAAACCAAGCAGCTCTTTTACATAAGCCATATACAAAACATACTTTGAGAATTCTAAACCTTAGGAAAATAATTTAGTTTGCTTTGTTTCTCAAATATAACAAAACTGCAGACACAATTCTGAACTTAGTACACTGTGCAAAAATGGTATTGGCAAAATTGTTCATCAGGTGTTCTAAGTTTCTGCCTTTATAAGATACGAATCTCTATCTTTTCCATTAACTACAAAACTGAAGTTGCGTTTGGATGTGGTTGTGACTTGCAGGAAGCCTCAGGCTGAGACACCTGAATTCACTTGCTTGTGTTGCACATTTGGAAATCAGACCCACTGAATGCACTAGGAGGTATTTGTTTAATCTTTTTTTCCCCAGAAATTTGGCTCTCCTGAATATGGCAATCTTAGATTTTAAATATATGTCTATCACTCTTCTTTTTTCTTCTGGATAGTATTGATGTTTAACCCACAACTGCAGCAAATCACGGCCAATTTGTTCTTTGGCACTTCCTTAGGTTACTTATCAGATAAGATTCAGGCAAGATCAAAAAGGATTTTATAAAACTGCAAGGCACAAAACAAGTGTCTGAACTTGGCATACGGATGAAAATGTTTGACCTGAGGTTGTTAAGGATTGCTTCAGTGTACAGGAGAAAGACGGACCTTACTTATATCTTTGGAATACTCAAAAACATCTCTGCCTACAGCTGAACAAGAGGATTCAAAGTCTGTCAGATTCACTGTGTACTAAAAGCCTTTGTTGCTTCCCCATATGCACATGCTTTACCTATTTCCATAACAGTTCTGCTGGCAGGTGTATTCACAGCAACAATCCATTATAAGCAGGAGTTAACTCTTCAAACATGGTGAATTCTGTGCTTAACAGAGGTAGATGCTGTAGGAGAGAAATAGAAGCATAGATGCTTCCCTTCCCTTGGTGTTTACTCACATCCAGAGTGTTGCCCTGTTTTTTCCCTTGCTTGCAATCTCTGCTTTCTATTGAGGTGAAACTTGGAGGGAAAGGAATGAATAAGAATATTTACAAAAATTCCCTGTCATCCCAAAGGTTTTCTCCATAACTGACCAAACTGATTTGTAAACCATAGATGAATTTTGCTTTTCTCAGATAGCTGTAAAAAAGCCATGTGCAACAAAAAGTTTCCTCTACTAGACAGCAGTGATTTTTATTTTTTTTTATTTCATGGATGCTTGTTAAAAGTAATAGACAAAACAGTCAACAAAACCACTAAATCTTATATGCCTTCTGACTACTGAAATACCTTTTCCTCTTCAACAACAGAACTTTCTGAGATGTGTTGAACTGACTTCTGCCTCACCCAGCATAACTTGGTCCTGAAAAAAGCGATTACAGAGCAAACTTGCTTTTACAAGATACGTTTTCTTTCTTTCCTTTCTGTTTCCACAATGTACAACACAGTGTTGGGAGGTTTGGGGGAGAGGGGGTGTGTCCCAATATCTGTACATCCAAGGTGCCATGATAAGAGCAAAAATGACAAAACAAACAAATCCTGCATCAATCCAGTTTCAATAGCTGGAACTCTACAGAGAGGTGGATAGATGCACAGTTTCACGAAGAGATGCCACTGCTTCTGGAAGTGCAAGGCTCTACTTTATCATCATAGTAAATTAGCTAAATTTCTTGAATGCATGATGCTATGCAGGGACAAGTTTTGTAGTGCTCTGATGTACCACAGCATGAATGGGATGACTTATTCTTACACTTGACAGACAGGCAAGGCTCTTATCTAGGCAGTGGAATACTTAATATGTTAAAGATAAAAGGGGTGATGGATTTTTGGCTGTCACAGAGAGAGATTTTAAAAAGTCCCAATTATTCCAAGTAACCCTTAAGGTCATGATATAGTAAAACAACCCTTAGCAGTTATATGAGCTAGAAATATACTTACACAGTGTACTTTCTGCTGCTGTCACAGGTTTCCTCAGGCAAGCAAAGAGAAGCAGCCACCCTGACAAGTAAGTATTTTATTCCTGGAAGTTAAAGGGTTTCACGTGTGATGCTAAACCCATGAGCCATCTCATAGGTTATGTCACAGTGTGGGGCTGTGCAGGAGTCAAGAGCTGAGGACAGCACTTCAGTAGTTACCGTATTATCAGAGGTTCTCATGCTTGAAATTTAACAGAATTCCTGTTAATATTTCTGCTATAAAGTTGAATCACAACATAGTTGGGGTAAAGCTTCTACAATTCCAAGATTGTGAAGCTACATATTGAAGATAAAACAGTGCTGTTCATATTTGTTAAAAAAAAAACAAAACCCCACAAAGATAAGAATGTAACTTCAAGTTAATTACAGAATGCAAGTCTAGAAAAGATTAAAACGTCACTTTCTCACTTGCTACACATCTAATGAAAGCAGCTAAAGGCTTGGACTCTATGGAATTAGTATTGGCTACTAAAATGCAAAGTTACAGTGTTGCTATAAAAATGCATAACTTCTACTCTTGCCCTCAATATGCTGCGTCCTTTTCCACATTGGCTGTGAGTATAATATTGATGAAACAGAAACATACACAGCTGAATAATATTAAATATTAGCCTGAAGGAGGCTTCATACTCATCTGGGGTGACACTAATTGCCAGATATTGTTTACTTCTATGAAGGTTTTAAAAAGCTTGTTTTGAAGACTTAGTACTCTGAGAATGCATGTAGCTGATTTCACTTACACGAGCAGTTCCCTTGAGCTATCCCTTAGAATAAAATAAAGTAGGCAAAGCTGAAATAATTTACCAAGGACCAGGATGATTTTCACCATTATCATTTATTGACTTTATTTTGTTAAATTCATTAGAAGATACTTTCCCAGATGAAGAGTTAATGAAGAATGAAGAGTAAATTTAGCCAAACTCTGGCTTGTCAGCACTTCTGGCTGTGTCCCCTGTGACCCTGTCTGAATGTAGAGTATTTACAGACAGCTGACTGCCTTTTATCAGAAACCATCAAATAAAGAGGGCTTTTCCCACCTTAAGTCTCTCAACCAATATTTAGATAATTGGCTGTTGTGAATGCAGTCTTTTAAAATAGAAATTACATGAAAAGTTTAGAAAAGCGAATAGACACAGAGCTGAAGACATCATCTGTGCTCCAAGATACTGTTGGGAACTGTCTTCAAGGACTGAGGATGAGAACAGCAAATATATGAAAGAGGGAGCCAGAGTAGCACGGAGAAAATTTGTGTTAGCACATGCTCATGTCCTAAACTCATTGAGCTGGTTGAAGAGTAGAAAACCACAGTGCAGAAGAGCAGGATTCATGATCCTCCTCTGTACTTTGATGTCTCAGCTGTATAGTAGATGACTGCCTGACTGTAATAGTTCTGGAGTCTGCTAATATCAGGCCAAAACAGCACACAAGGATCAGTCTATGAAGATTCAAAGGATTATTCCCAGTGCAAGCTAAAAGGTTGTCTCAACAGTGGAAAGTGCAACAGTGAAATGTTGCTGATGTTTAATTGAAGGACAGGACAATACAACAAGTTAGCTACCATTTATCTTAGAAAACCAAATTACTGAACAGAAAAAACACTACAGAAAGCAATCACAGACAAAGGACAGCAACAACTAGCTTGTGAAATTACTGATACAGAAATTCTTCAAGTGTTACATATACTTCATTATTCAAGGGGAAGAAAGAGTGACAGTGATTGGTTTATATTGCTGATGATTACTGACAGATCATGGATGGGAAAGAAAATGTGGACTAAGCAAGCATCTCTTCTTGGTTCAATCACAAGCATCTCAATATACATAAAACAGTTCGTGATCCTACCTGCTGGCTCTTCTCTGCAACAGGAATGGCCGTCCACCCACAGGTCTGAAGATGCACTGAGGTGGCTCTTGTTACCAACACTGCTGATGTTCCCTTTTCCTGTTTGGGAAGAGGAAGGTCTTACCAGTTTACTCTGCACTCTGGTCCCTGTGACAGTGAAAGTAAACCTTGCTAGTGTAGAACGATACCGACAGGTCTTCTCTGGGATGAAAATAAGCTCTGTGAAACAGATGGAGATGCAAATAATAAGCACCTCTGTCCAGCAGTTGAGGAGCATAGAGTTATCAGAAACAAGGAGGAATGGACTTAAATGTGAATGTATTTTCTAATTTTTGCAATAACTTGGATGTTGAGTAACTGCATCAATAACTAGCCCTTCATTCCCTTTGAGAAGAGTCATGTGCTTTCCCAAGCTACAGAATTTTTTCACAAATTTCCCAAAGCATACCTGTGTAGTCAAGGCACGCTGTTAATGCCTTAGGTTTTCAAACAAGCACTGTCCACTTATCCTCACTGATAACTTCAAATTTTGGTGCAGAGCATGTCACCCTTAAAAGTGAATTTGTTTAAGGATTTGTTCTGTATTTAGAGTACAAATGTTGGATCACCATGTCTCCTTAGATAACTAGCTTGTGGGGCTCTCTTGATACGTAACAGACCTCATTCGGTATAAATTATTGCAGCTCAGTTGACTGCTGTGAGTAAAAGCTACTTTGAAGTAATCAAAGACATGCCCAAGCTTTTCAACTCTTTCATGATCATAGTAATGTATTTTTAAAAATATTTTTGTCCTTCATTATCAAAATAAGTGGTATGATTCCTATATGTTTGTACCGGGCCTTTGGGTTTTCTTGCATAAATTGTGTGCCATAAATATTCTCTGTCCTTAAAACAGACTTTGCCATTTTAATAGGCTTCTTCTGTGAGTCTGCATTCCTTTGTGCTTTGTTTTCTAGAACATCTAGAAAATGTATCTCTGATACATCCCTTTGATTAGACTATAAAATGACATAAACCAGTCAGATATCCAAATTCTATCTGTTGAAGAGAACAGCAGATTTTGTTTCTCTCACAATGACCCACGTAATTATTCTGGATTGCTTTAAAATTTCCTTTGTATGTCTGTATGTCAGTATTTTTTAACTATCCATGTTTCTGTTAATGCTTATATTTCTAGCTATATAAGTGTGTTAAATTCCATGACATCACAGTCAAAAAAGGCTTTTATCTTTGATCTTTACTGCAACAGTGACAGTTGCTTGAAGTATAAACCCCTGAAATTAAGCAGGACCTTGATCAAGAAATGTTCTCTGAAAGCTGAACCAGATCGTAATGTATGGTGTTGAAGTCACTGGCTATTTTTGTCTGGGCTTGATTAATATTTCGTCAGAAAGCACTAAGTGCTGACACTGTGAAAGTCATGGCCCAAGCAGAAGTTTCCCTCTAATTCAGAACTGAGTGGTTTGCTTATCTTAATCCATAGTTAAGGATCAATACTGAGTCTGAGGCTAAATTGTACCAGATCCTGAGTAAGACTATCTGAGTCCCTCCTGGCCCATTGTTCTGCAAGGGTCTCTGTTGAAATCCTGTATGTTTTTATCTTTCTAAGTACTATTTTAACATCAATATTCTGTCAGGTTACCTCTTATTTATGTTCTTATGCACGTTTTCTCTTCTGCTTAAAAAAGATGTGTTTATTATTAACCCATTTCCTACCCAGTTCCCTTAACTTTTCTGGAGAGTCCTAACAAGACTTGCTGGCCACTCATCACACCTATACAGCTATCTACCTTCCTGGTAGCTTTCCAGCCTTAATGTCAATCTGCTTAGCCCAAAGTAATGCTTGAGTATGAAGATGCATGATTGATTACTATCTTACAGATGCCTGAGATTGAAAGTTTTGTAAGCTGCAGAATGTACCTGTTGTACTGCAAATTTGTGACACTGTTTATTCCACTCTTCCCACTGTCTTGCTCATTGTGCCAGTGTATGTGCAATGAATTATTACCGATGAATTTTTTATCTTACAAGGTGAAACTTTAATTTGAATGTTCATTGAGTTGATCTGTGTCTTCTAACATAAAATTTGAGTTTCTGCATCCTCAACAGATTTTCGTTTCTCCCCCTCCAATGATTAAAACCAGACACTGATGTGGTGATGGGCTGTGTCTGTTTTTTCTTTCTGCGATCGTTGACCTGTAACTTAAAAGATCAGTGTTATCAGTGACAACAAAGTCTTTTACTATGTGGCTGATAAGCAGGTTATGTAGGTTATGTCCATTTCCAACTTTTTTCACGTGGTAAAGTTCCACAGTAACAGCAAATGCAAGGAAGAATCTCTGCATGGCATTAGTGACAGTCAAAGCATTCATTCAAGTTTGTATTTCCATTCAAATCACAATGTCTTGATTAAAAATCCCAGTGTCACTAGTTCTGTCTGCATACCAGAACTTTGTACAATGTTCCAAAGCATCCCTACCTTTATAGTGACAGATCCTGTTTCTCCTCTTCCCCAGGAAATCTGAATGCTTAACACGCAACCACATTTATCGTCACGGCTACAAAGGAGGACAGTGCTATTATCCCATTTACAACCTGAGAACCTCGGGCACAAATAAGAACAATGACACACCAGAGGTCACACAGGAAGTCTGTGGGAGAAGTGGGACCTGAACTCTGGTCATTCAAGTTCAATGTTAGAGACTGGAACTCTGAAAATACTTTTTAAAATTCAATATTTACAGGATTTGATGCTCTCTTTGATAATTTCTTACTATTCTTTATGCAAATCTGGATAATGTATCAAGTTAGTCCAGCCCATTTTTCTTTGGTTTTTCTTTTATTTTTCCCCCCTTGGCATTGAGAACTACTCATCAAACTACTAAGTTTATTAGGGTTTAATTTTTATGTATCATTGCTTGTAATGGTAAATGTGAAATATTATGCTATTCTCTTCCAGTGTTTACCTGGTTTATTAATAGAAGTCCAATCACAGACATATTTTCAATAGGAAACATGGGCTAAGCCATCAGCCTTTACCTTAGAAAATACTCTCATTTTCTCTACTTGGTCACCAGCACTCTGGGACTCCCAAACTACTAGTGCAGGAGAGACCATTATTTTACAAAGAGTGTAAAGAGATTCATCTGCTGTTAAGCATAATCTACAACACCGGGTAAAAATGGAACAGAAGGGCCCTCTATACTAAAAAGACCCTGCAGAGATCATGTCAGTCAGTACTGAAAAGATGCCAAAGCTGCATCAAATGACCGTACTGCGACTCTGTAGCAGGTAAGTAAATTAGGTGTTTGGGGGTTCGTTGCACCAAAAGAAGTAACTGAAACACCTTCCTTTTAGAGAATCAAGTCTCTGTTCAAAAATGGGATGACATCTATAAACTACTTTGTCCTATTTCTTACCTAGTTTAATATGTAGCACTTAAATGAACGATACTGTTGTTGCCGCTTCTGTGATTCCAGTGAGGCAGCTTGTCCCACTGAGGACCAGAGAGGCTGTGGCCAGCTGTCTCTGTGCTAGAGACACGCATGTATGTCTGGCCAGGTGATACTGGGTGGGTGCAGCTGAAGGTGGGAACAGCAGTGCAGCAAGCAGAGCTCCTCTGAAAGTGAAAAAAAAGCATTGCAGGGGAGGTCTAAGGAAGTACCCTTCAGGGACAGTATTCCTGTACCAGGCATGGGGAGAAAATATCAGCAAGCAGATACTACATTTTCAGTCTTTGTAGATGCTTCTGGCTTCCTGAGATAAACAGCCTTCACTTTTATTACAGCAGAATTAGAGGAACTAGGAGAGTAGTGAGAAGCAGTGTTGCTTAAAATATAACCTCTGTAAAACTGTATTTTTAGTATATGTACACTTCTAGTCACCAGGAGAGGCATTTTAACTAGCATGATAAATTCTGAGCTCACATGGGGATTTGCCTGTTAGTCACATAGATATCTCCAGTTTAAAAAAGTAGCAACAAACTACTGTCTACTACAAACTTAGTCTTTCCTTATCTTATAATTTAGATCTACAGTTGTGGGGTTCTAAAAGCTCTGAATTTTAAATGCAAGCTTACTCCTCAGAGAGTATCTCAACTTCTCTTTAAAAAGATGTACACACTAAAAAGAGGTTTACACTTCAGATTATTCAATAAATTGTCATACCTGAACGAGACAGACTTCCCCAGCACAGGAAGGACATGGACCTGTTGTAGAAAGTCAAGAGGAGGGCCACCAATTAGAGGGATGGAGCCCCTCTCCTATGAGGATAGGCTAAGAGAATTGAGATTGTTCAGCCTGGAAAAGAGATGGCTTAGGGGTGACCTATTTGTGGTCTTCCAGGATCTGAAGGAGGCCTACAAGAAAGATGGAGTCTATTTACAAGGGCATGAAGTGACAGAACAAGGAGGAGCGGCTTAAAATTGAAAGAACTAGATTTAAACTAACAGTGTTTACATTAGATATTAGGAAGAAACTCTTTTCTGTGAGAGTACTGAGGCACTGGAACAGGTTGCCCAGAGAAGCTGTGGATGCCGCATCCCTGGAAGTGTTCAAGACCAGGTTGGATGGAGCTCTGAGTAAATCTGTTCTAGGGAAAGGTGTTCCTGTCCATGGAAGAGGGGTTGGAACGGGATGATCTTTAAGGTCCCTTCCAACCCAAACCATTCTGTGATTATATGATTCTCAAGACTTACTGTGTCAGAGGACATGCTGATAATAAGGTATTACCTCTCCGTGTCTTAAAACAGACCTTTGAAAGAAAAAAACAAAAAAACCTGTGACTGTGGTTGAATGGCAACATTGAACAGGCTTGCAAGCAGTAACACATGATTTTCTAACTGTATGAAGTATCTTCCTTATTCTTAAAGTGCCAATTATTCTTCCTTTTCCATAATGTGAAAAATATTTGTATTTAATTTTCCATTTATTTAGTAGGAAGAATGATCAATGTCAGGAAAATCTCTATGTCTATTATGAGAAATATCTACCCAAAAAAAAAAAAAAAAAAAAAAAAAAAAGAACACCTGTAGCCTTTCAAGCCAGATCAGATAAACTTGACATTGTAGCCACTAGAGGGACCTCCAGGAATAGAATACACAAAAACATTGCATAGCCTATTTTGAAGTATTAGGTGCCTTTAAAGAAAAACAAAAAGGTTTTGCAGCCCAAAGGAGTTGTCGTTTGTTTATAATGAGCTCTATAATAATAGGAAGTATGAATTAACTAATTATCTCATAAATTTTGTCAAGAAAAAGCAGCTTTTCTCCTGGTAGGATATGAGTTTGGTGGGATGTTTCCTCTTCACCGACTTAGTGAGGTAAGCACATCCGCTCTAAAGAGGCTTGTAATTTATCGGTAAGGTTACGGGTTGCTCTTTTGAGGAGTAAGAAGCAAATACAGTTATTCTCTTTCCTGAGTTTCTGAGAAGGTGATTTGGATGTGGTGCAGACACTCTGAAATCAATAGGGTTATTTTCTCACTGAATGGTACTTTAGCAGAGCCCTCAAGTTATGTCAAATTTTAACAGCGGCTTAATAGGCCAATTAACAAATGTTAATGCCTCACCATGCACGCAAATACTCACTAAAAAGTAGTTATGCTACCACTTGGGTCACTGGATTTGTAATTAGCCATCAATCAGGGAGCTGACAAGGGTGTTCTCATGTTCTTTTTTTCACTTGCCCTACAATATAGAAGAAGTTGTGGTGTTCTTCACACACAAAGTTTTGGGATTCTGCAGAGCACAAATTCAGCAAGCTTTAGCTTTAACACATCTATTGTAAAACATGAAATCCTGCTAAGCAACTGTGCTTCTGAGACACTGAAGATGAGGACACAGAGACAAGAACTGTAATTAACCCAACTAGAAAAGGGTCAGGCATGTCTCTAGAATTTGACATTAAATCACAGTTATGGAACTGGTTAAAAGAATTTTGCAAGACTTTAAGTTACATCACATTGCTTAGCTTCACCTGTTAGAATAGTACTAGTGAAATGAAAACTCTTTATTTTGTGAGATGAAAGCAACCTGAAATTCCAGTTTGGCAGAGCTGATTGTTGCACAGGTCTCCTGTGGTCTATCCACTCAGTTTTACAGTTTCCAGTTTGTTTGCATTTAGAGGTTGCTTGCTGAGAAAAAGGTGCAGTGGAAGGGGAGGAGACATTGCTAGTACCTTTCTTATTACTCCGTTGTTTTTTGTTTGTTTGTTTTAATTTGAGGCATTAGAAAGGTCTTTAACGGATTATTGTGTGAAAAATCTTTGCTTCTGCCACAGACTCAGCATTATATTCCTTGCATTGCACGTGTAAAACCTCCCATTGAAGTTTTCAAATGAACCACCTGTAATCAAAAGACACATTTAACCACAGTTATGCTTCTCTGTCAGACCGATGATGCCTGACTTCAAAAGTGGGTTGCCAAGCGGGTCCTGCTGAAGAAGAATGATTTTCTATCCCTTGTCACTCCACACATGAGAAGTAGTATATTACATGTTACGAATTAACTTGGTCACAGGTAGGAAGTGTTCCTGCACCAGGAAGAGATGTGTTGATAGCTAGTGATTTCTTTCTCAGCTCCTAAGAGTGAACCTCTTCCTGAAATACTAGAACATCCCTTTATTAAGCATAGTTACCTCCATAAGCAACTATGGAGCAAAAATTCCAGGGGCATTTCCGAATTTCAGTTAATTTATTTCGAGCTTATTCAGGTGATGTTATTTGACACTGATTTTAGCCTAATAAAGAGAGGGTTTCTGACTAATGTGAGGAGGAGAATTTGCCTTTGATGCAAGAAGATGATGTAACAATCTCTTAATTTGAAGAATGCTATTAGCCAGATGCCCTCAGATACAGTGGCATGTGTAAGAAGATGCACAATGTATCCTGTATGGCATTATGTGAGTAAGCAAACACATGTTGAGTTTCACATGCCTCTGAGATTAAAATACACCACATCTACCTTGATGAAAAATAATGTTGCAATGTTTTGTCAGCCTCTTTAGTTTTCTCTCTTGGGGAGGATGAGACACCACGGGCAACAGACTGGAGAAAATACATATGCATACGTACATAAGTGTGTTTGTCCAAGATCTCCTAAAGGTGTCCCCTCTTGGTTTTATCAGGCTTTCACAAGTTTTACATTTCTGTACTTCCTACAGCTACTTTGTTGAAGATTTGCAAGTAGGTTGGGAACAGAAAGAAAGTGTTGAGAGGTTTGTTTACAAGCTGTGATGCACCAAAGCAGTTCAGTTACAATTCTAGCACCACTTTTTTTCTTCATATTTTGAGGGCACTGGCCTGAAGTCCTGCTCCTAAACAAGTAAACATTTAAGACCTGAATGCTTCAGACTCTTATACCTGGAAGCTTTTGCTCAGCCAGCAACAAGAGCAAATAGAACAGACTAACACTGTAGAAAGAATTTGGATTTTTATTAACAGAAACCAAAATTCCAGTTGGCTGGTACTGGCCTTTCATATATATATGAATATTCCCAGACAAGAAAAATTTAACAAAGTTTATTAAGTATTGTTGCAGATATATGCTTGCTCAGCCTTACCTGGAAGGGGTTTTACTTTGATTTTTGACTTTTTTTTTTATTGAAGAAAAACAATAGAAATATTGTTTTAAGCAGCAGTACTAATCTTACGGAAAAAATGGCAGTTTGGTTTGGTTTTTTTTCACCTTGCAAGGCTCAAATTAGAGTGCAAGAGTTAGTAATTCCCAAGAGCAAGAAATCGGGCAAGGAAGGCAAGAGACTGGCATGACTGAGTAGGGAACTGCTGGTAAAACTCAAGGGAAAGAAGTAAATGCACAGCCAGTGAAAACCAGGATGGGTAACTGGGAAGTGGATAAAGTTCCATTGTGTAAGATGAGTAAGACCAAGGTGGAGCTGGAACTAAGCCTGGCAAGGGACACAAAGAATAACAAGAAAGGCTTCTACAGGTATGGTAACCAGAAAAGGAAGGTCAAAGAAGGTGTATCCCCACCGGTAAACAATTCTTGAAAACTGGGAACAGCAGATGAGAAGGCTGAGGTACTCATCAAATTTTTTTTTGTTTGTGTGGCCTAAGTCTAAATATAGAACTCAAAATGTGAGCACTGGTAGACAATAACATTCTTCCCCAGGACAACATCAATATGCTTTAAAAACCTATGAAACAATGTAAAACTATAATATAAATGTAGACATAACCATGCACTGAGATAGCATTCGAACAGATAATGCTAATCAGGATTTTCAGCTGCTGGACTTTACAGCCTCCATGCTCCAGATATCTGCTGCATGCCACTGTCCTTTGCAATGTTACTTCTCTCTACTGACCAGATTTCTAAACTTACTGCATCCACAGTTATAAATAACCCAACAGTAAAGAGGGGAGAGAATTAAAAGCCAGTTTAAACTTTCTGAATAGAATGTTATCTGCTCTTTTCTATCTGCTCCATTTGTCTTGAAAGAGACTGAAACACCTGTTAAAATGTGTCTTTTTTGACAGTGATTAGTCTTTTAAGGAAGTGATCCATTAAGGTGATCTCTGACACCACTGATTAACTTCTAACGTGTTAGGCTGTTTTGCCTTGTGAAGTTATTTCAAGTGGAGGAACACGGGTTTCTCTTTCTTTTCCCAGGTTCTATTCTGTCTGTTGATAGTTAATTTGCCACTGAAGACAGCATTTCAGAATAGCTGAGGCTGTATTGTCCGGTTTACTGAGTGCATGATCCAGGACATACTTTGCCCATCAGCTATGCTGCTGTGATCTCTGTCATTCTTAAGGATGAACATCTCCCATGTCTTTCACAGCAGCTCTCGTCCTAACTACCAGCACTGTACCGTGGTGCTTTTTGAACGATTAGTAAAGGTGTCACCTTCCCTAGACATTCTTTGCTCATACTTCTTGGTGGTAGTACTGCTTTTGTTGACCCCCCAGGAAGCCTATCCAGCAATGTCTAACAGATGCCTACACTGAAGGTAGAGCAATGACATGGTAACTGTGGATTTAACTGGATTAATGTAGCTGGTACAAATTCATTTGAAGGAAAAACTTGGTGGTCAGTCTTTTCTTTGTGTGGGTGGTCTAGGTACTTACTTGTTTGGTAGCTTTTTAATAGGAAAGTTGTTAAAGTAATGATGCATCTGTGAACAGAATTTTTTAATTGACAGATAAAATTTCAAAGGATTTTGTCATACAGTTATTGCTATATGAAAATATATTAAAAAATCTAGACATTTATTCTCAGGTCAGTACATTTACCTTCATCACTGACTGTTTTTAAAATTATCTACTGACTTGATTAAATGGTGGATTCTCCAGGAAGTGGAATGCAACAAAATATTCACTCTAATTCAAGAAAATAATCCCCAAATTAAGACAATACAACTCTCATCTCCTTGAGAATGTTTTTTAACATGTTCCCTGCTATAGCTGGGCAAAAATGGAAAGCGGTATTCAAAAAAACCCAAACCAAACCAAACCAAAAAACCAAAACCAAATCAAACAAAAACCATCCCCCAAAGTAATCTAACAGCAAACAAAACGATTTCCATGCCAGTGGAAAACTGGTGCAACCCGTAATTGCAACGTAAGTGTTAAAAGCTTTCAGAAGACAGAGAACACTCAAATACTTACTGTTTGTTTGAGTCTTAGCTACCACAGGAAAGTAATCATGTAAAAGATCAAGGTGCTGCAGTAATTCCAGCTTGTAAACGTTTAGCAGTGTGATCAGACATAATCACAGGCAGGCACAAAGTGAAAATACAGCATTGTAATGAGCATATCTGACAATGCATGCATAATATCAGTCATAATTTGGTACAGGATAACAGAAAGAGAGCCCCAAGCTGGTACAAATGTTTTTGATCTACTGTAGCTCAACAGTGGGATTTTCAGAAATACTTTACTAGTCTTGCTCCAGTTAAATTACTAAAATTGGGAGCTTTACTATCTGCTTAATTGATATATTGTCATCATACTTCAGTGACTTATGACATCTCATTTTTAGAATCAAAGTCCTTTTAAAGACATAGAGATTTGAAACAGTACTTGCAAACTGGGAAATAGCAAATATCATGGTTGTTATTAATTTTGCTACAGCGCTGCAAATCCTCAAAGTAGACTAAATTATTATTGTTCTAAGAAACAATTCAGTGTAGTAATTCCACCTTAATATTTAAAACTTATGCCCTCTTTATCCGAGGTATCTTCCTATTCTCTTCACTATCAAAGCCTAGATACCTGGCTCCATAAATGTATTTGAACACTCATCTGCCTCTTCTTCCTATTTTTAGATCTTCCATGTTTACATCATACTTTCTGGATTTTTTTTTTCTCTTCTTCTACTTACGTAATTCTGTTGTTCTGTAAAATGAACATATTTATTATCAAGACACGGATACTTATGAAGGGAAAAATCAGGAATTGCCATTACCATGTTAAAGTATTCATACTGAAAGTGTTGCACATTATAGTACAGTTTTGGTAACTTAATATACATTAAAGATAATTATTGCCTAGATTCTCATCACTAAGTACTCATCTATTTGACACTTTTCTTTGATTATGCTCTTGCCTCTACCTATGCCAGACAGATGTTTTAGCATTCAGTAACATAAACTGGCTGGCAATCATCTAAAAAATTATTTTTACTTTATAAAATAAATGTTATCATCCATTAGTAATACATTTTAAAAAGTGGATTTTGATTAATTCATTGACTCCAGGAAAAGATGTTTAGGTATTGCCTAAATACTAATTTTAAAATTCCTTTATCTGCGATGATTCTTTGAAAGATTTTGCCAACATTAGAAGTCCAACCTAAAACCTTATGAAAATATATCTGACCTGAAAAACACTTCAAGATATTGGGCTATGGAATATATTTGTGACTTTTCTTTTTTGTAGTGAGAAAATTTTTGAAGCAAACTTTGGTTGTCTGGAAGTTTCTCATTGAACACTGGAGATCAAATTTAGTTCTTACCAGTTTTCTTCCCTGCTTAGCCATTTTAAGTACATAATACCTCTCTAACTTTTGTTTTGGAAGGAAATTGGATAACTAATTCAGAAATTCCATTTTCTTAGGTTAAGATACAGTGGGGGTGCTATTCTTTGTTTGTTAATCAGTGGATAGATAACAACATAATACCAAGATATTTTTAAAAGATTTTGAAAAGCTTTTGAAAAGTAATATAATGAAAATATGAACATATAGCCTTTGATTTTGCTGAACTCTCTAAGTTATATTTTGCAGCTGGCTCCAGAATAAGGTTCTGTAATAACCCAGACAATGTTATGTTGGTCTATAAAACAAAGTGGAACATTTACATAAAGAAAGACATTTGTTAACTTTGATATCAAGACTTTATCAGGCTAGTCCTCAAACAGTGAGCCTTCAAGGGTAGCGATGACATTCTTTCTTCCATTAGTCATTATTCTTGCAGGCTTATTGCAAGAAAAAACAGTTTCTCAAAATAGAGAAACCTGGCTCTGTTTTGACCAGATACAGGAAAACTTTCCTTTGAAATGCTGTTTTTATTAAGCTCATTTGTTCTTCATGCTCTGGTGGAGGGAGGAAAAGCATGTTAGTATGTTGGTTAGTATGCTGTTGGTTTACAAACAAGTTTTGCAAATTGTCATTTTAACACCTCTTTTTTTTTGTAGATCCTTCATAGGTGTAAATCAGTACAAGGGCCTACCAGTCTTTCTTGTTTACGCTAGTGAAGGATCTTGCCCAGTTCCCCTTCCATTCCTGCAGCCTGACATTTGAATGGAACTGCAATTAGTAGGGTTGTTTTTGTTTAACTTTATTTAGCACCTTATCTCCCTGCAACATTCTTGTCCCAGTACCAGTATCAACCATGAACTCAACATAGCTCTTACCAATGCTGTTCTATTTCGGGCTAGAAGAAAAAAAACCCATCAGTGCAGATCAAAGAGCACCCTCCTCTTTGCTCTGGGAATAGAAATTGTTAACTAATTGATGCAAAAAGCCATGACAAATCGATTCACACCACAGATAAGGAAGTCATAACTTACTCCACTACACAGGAAAGTTATCCAAGCCCTAAAATAACTTGTTCTTCATGGCCAAACACATGCCACAAACCCCAAATGTTGATGGTGAGAGACCCAAATTGTAGAGGACACAAGACTGCAGAACTGTGTTTATTGTGTTCTGCAGTTTTCCCCATTATTCAGCTATTTACACCTTATGTTACAATCACATGAGGGACCACAAGGCCTGTTGTCCAAGCTCTTAATTCCTGTTACTACTATTAAAAAAGAGCCTCCTTGAGGATTCAGAGTCCGGCAGAGCTCTGCTGCTCCCAGGTGCTGAAATTCTGCAAAAAGGGACAGACCAGCTGGCCTTGAAGGCTTTGGTAGTCCTAAATCTGAGGTAAGGAAGGGGCCTGTACCCCTGAAGCTCAAGCCACCCAAGATCACAGGCTTGGGAATCCCTGGAGCACTTTGTCTCCACGGACTGGGCTGAGACGGTGGGAAAGCCTGCT
Source organism: Oxyruncus cristatus (assembly GCA_013399855.1). Lineage (NCBI taxonomy): Eukaryota > Metazoa > Chordata > Aves > Passeriformes > Cotingidae > Oxyruncus > Oxyruncus cristatus. Next base: position 926,152 of record VXAY01003304.1, read on the forward strand.
GGCCTTCTGGGTTGCTGGAAGGCTGCTCCCCATCCTCGCAGCTCCTCGCACAGGTGAGAGGCCACCTCCACGCAGCCACGGCGGTGACAAGGGGACAGGTGATAGAGGTGGGGGTCAGAAGGACACTTTAGAGCGTGTGATCTGTTTTGAGCGTGACACGGAGGGGGGTCCGGACGCCACCAGCAGCTGCCCTCCCAGCCCGCGCCCTCGGGGCCAGGCTAGAGAGCCGCGGGGCCGCCGGCGGCGCCTCCCGCCGGGCAGCACCGGGACTGCGGCCGGGACGGGCCCC
>VXAY01003304.1:928371-1029082 GCA_013399855.1 Oxyruncus cristatus
TTTTTTTTTTTTTTAGCAGAAATGCGGTATTGCTGTTCAGGAGCGCAGGTGTACCTATCAGGTAGGGCAGGAGCTGGCTTCAGGCGGTTTTGTTCAGGTTACCCTGGGAATTGAAATATATTTTTCACACTGAATGTGGAAACGAAGTAGGTAACAGTTTCAACCTTTGTTTACTGATTTTCGACGCATCTGCATGATGCTGATGCTCATTGCACAGCATCAGTTCCTAACCAAACAGGTGTGCTATCAGTGCTGCAGCCCTGTCAGAGGAGAATGAGAGACAGGTGATGCTCGTTTTCCTTGCCTCTTTTATTGCCCCTTGCTCTAACTTGTGCTATCGGGTACGAATTCCATCACTGTTATTTTTAGACAGGAAGGAGATGATGTTTGGAGGGTGTTGTTTAACTGCGGGCAGGTTGAAAAATGTTTTGGCTCTAATACTGTCTGTGGAGTGCAATGACCAACCCCAGCCAGCGCATCGTAGGTCTGTGGCGCACAAGCATCTCGTCAAATGCCTCGATGAGAAATCAATGCTTTTTAATCGAGGTGCTGCTGAAGGCTTGTATGACCCTTGGGCAATTGGTGTATGTTAAATATAGGTAATAAGGTCAGGTAGAAATGTGGTGTCTGTTTATTGTGTGCAAGCACAAACATGTATGTGTATGGATATCCATTACATGTATATATATAGACACACATGTATATATATGTACTTATTACAACACCTGGAGTGAAGACACTTCATGGCCAAAAGACTTTAAAGTCAGTTTTTATGATCTAGTTATTTTATTCTGATTTTAAATTCTATTTCTAAGTAACTGTTATTTAAGGTCAGTTGAGGATTGTGTGCTTCTATTCCACATTTGAGGATTCTGGAGTCTTTAGATCATTGAGTTAAGTGGTACCAACTTTATTTTAGTGGAGGGAAAACAGCTGTCATCTGGATGTATGTAATCAGGAGATGACTGTGTGCAACTGCTGAGATAATTGTGGGCTCTATTCTCTTTAGCATTATGATAATGCCATTAGATGACAAAATGACTAATGGCCATAATTATGAAGTGCCTAATAGTTGTGGTTGAACAATGTAAAACACTTTCAGGAATCGGAATTCCTTTTCCTTTTTTTTTTTCTTTCTTTCTTTTCTAAAATGGAGTGTTAAAGGCAGCCATCGTTTATGATTTCGGACCTTTCAGGTGTCTCAAATTACGTATAGAAGGGACAGTAAACTGTGTTCAGTATCGTAACTAATCTTCTCTAAATCTAAACAGTGAGCTTAGGAAAACTCTGAAAAACAAAAACCAACCCAAAAATGGTTGTTCCCTTTGCCGGCCTAAGGTTCTAGTTTGAATTTTAACTTTTTTTTCCCCCCAAGTATTAGCAGTATGGATTAATCCTATCTATGCAAGAATTAAGATTTTGTAATTCTACTTTAAGAGACCGTAATATGTATAAGTCAGTCTCTCCCCCAAAACACACTTATCCATGGTGTTATTGTTAGCCCCAGCATTTCCCCTCTTTCCTGAAGAACTTTTCTGATGCAATGACAAATGATAGTGGCAGTAGATATTCTCAAGCCTCTAACTAAGCATTGTTCAAGTTCCTTAGGGCACTGAAGAGACAGAAGAGGGTACTAACACCATTGGATGTTTCTTGCAAGGGAATGTGCAAGTACCATTTATGCAGCCTCACTCTCTTTCCCACCAGCAGAGGGAATTGAGGCTGTACTGTTCCCAGCCATCCCAGCTTCTCCTTTTTTTTTTGGTGGTGCATAAGCTTGTACTTTTTGTGCCCATTAAATAATGTTTCAAATTACTGGTCTTTGGTCCATACTTCTCCATCTCTCTTTCTGAGCTCCCGAAGCAGCTCCCTACTGTCCCAAGGAATGCTCTCTTATAAGTACAGCCCATGCCAGCCAGGTGCTGAGTATTGGCAGATGAAGAGTGGCTACAGAAGATAAGTTTGTTACTAAAATTAGTTGACAAGGTAGGTTTTTCTGATTTGGAGCAGCTGTTGTGTCTCATCATCTGCTCTGGAGAAAGCATGGGACCTGCTTTGTGCAAACAGTTGGCTACAAGGGATGAGGTGCAGAGCTGGAAAGGACTCAGAGTTATAACACACACACACACACTGTCATGCATGTGCTTCTTTCACAGTGGAGGAAGTACTTGATTGTTCTATTGTCTGCATACAAGGAGTCATTCAGAGAATGCTAAGCTGGGTTTTACCTTGTGGCATGCAAGGACCCTGGTGTTTGCCTTCCTGCCCAAAGGAGTTTAAGAAATTGAAGTCATTTGCCTGTTGTCTTTTTGGCTCCGTCTGCTGTCTGCCTCCTGCTTTATTCTTGGGGCTGTTAGCTGGCTGAGACATCTTGGCCGCTGTCTTAAACGTTTAGAGGGGAAGGAAAGAAGTGGTGTTAAATCAGGGCATAAAGACCTAAGCTGAGTAGAGGGTCCTGATCTAGCCAGTGATGCACTGGGGCTTCTTCATTTTCTATCTTCTGCGTGGTGTGGAGTGTGTGGCTGTGTTCTTATTATATGCTCGAATTATTACAGTTAGAAACAACTCCTGCAGCAGTCCATGTAACTTGTTCTGGACCTGTATCTCTGGCTGGCTGTTAAAACACTATTTATCAAGCGATAAGAGCTACATCTACTGATTGCCTGTCACACCCTTTTCCTGCTCAGGAATCTTAGTCAAGTGGTATGTAGAGTACTAATAGCTAAGAACTGATATTCAGAATTGGTTTTCCTCGGGTTTATATTGTATTGTTTGGAAAAGGGAAGCTGAAAACCAAACTTTAATCCACAGATTCTAGGTTGGGATGTTTGTTTCGTGCTGATTGTTGTATGTTCTGGTGAGCAACAAAGCCTTTCGTGTACCCTTGACTTAAACGATGCAATCTGGTCATCTTGTACAGCAACAAATCAGGCCAATTACCTCTTTACTTTTGAATCGTTTTTTCTTTCAAAAGGTGTCTGAAATACCTATTTTCCAGTATGCAAAATGTATATTCTCTCTCTCGTTGATGTTTTTAATCTTCCAGAGTAATTGGACATCACAGTCTCTGATTAAATCAATTAAATTCTAGACAGGTCTTTTCTAAGATTTTTTTTTTCTTATTTGATCAGACCACAGAGGAGAAAATCTCACGTGAACAGAATAGGAAATGAATTACTGTGCCTCATTTATATTAGGTTATTGAAGGCTGGGGTAATAGTCTCTGTGGGTAGAAGGAATGGATAACTGGCTATTAATTTACCACTCAAAAAACCTGCCTAAAAATACTAGCAAAGATGATAGAAACTTTTATTTCAGCTACTTGACTTGGTTTGATTTTGTAATGAATTTCATTCAAATAGATGGAGTATATAGTATATGTACACTAAATTTTACCAGTGCAAGTAAATTTTGCTCTGTGACTGAAGATTTACACGCACGACTTCTGCAAACACAGTTGGTGGTTGCTTGGAAACTTGGGCTTTGCAAGCAAGAGCTTGCCCTGTGGTGTGGCTGCATGTGTGGTAATGTCCTGCCAGACCCACCAAATCCGCCTTGGCTGTCAGAGGTGAGGGAATGACTGAGAGCCACTGTTCTCAGTGACCTTCCAAGCTAGGGCATCTTATCACACTTATCATAATAATGCACCTTGAGATAGCTGCTTGGAGAGGTGAAATGTTTCGTGGCCTTAACGAGTCAAGTCTTCGGTGGAGGGACAAAAGAAACTGAAATTCTGTCCTCACAATGGCCTACTGAAATCCTTGGACTCTGTCCCAGTGTTGGAAATGACTATAAAGAATAAGTGAAGATGTCAGAGGTTTAAAAGAATTATTTTAGATTTAAGTGCTCGAGGGAAGAGGTTCTTCGCGCCCTCTTAAGTTTAAAATAAACATCTTAAAAGAAACTGAAGTTATTAACTGATTTCTCTTGTTCTCACTATGGCAAATAATGACTTCTGGCAGTGTGGGCGCCCTGTATTCTTTGAAGTGTTGGCTGTAACCAGAGGGAACAATTTGGAAACTGATGGACCATTGGTCTGTTCCAGTGTGGCAGCTCTTGTTGCCATGCAAGATAATCAGCTTCTATCTTATCTGCCCATGCTATACCTAGTTCAATTTACTTTGCCTTTGTATAAGTTTGGTTTAATCAGCAATGGTTGTCATTGTTCGAATCCAGGGTTGATGACATAAGCTTGGACTGGCCAGTAGTTGGGATTTGGAAAACTGGTCTCAAGAAACAGACAAGCTCTCAGAAGCGTGGCTGCATGTGTATGCATGCAAAGATAGGAGGTGAAGGGTAGACAGAATATTCCAGTTGCTTGAATTGGGATTTGGAGTAATCAGTTATTAAAGGCAATGTAGTGTTTACAGAGTGCTGTTTACACACAATACTGTGAGGAAGAAGCATAACTACGACTTAAAATCCCAGGTTTGCCGTGTTTCCAGATGTACTGCAAACGTAATTCTAAATCTGCTGATTCATACTTGTTGTGTAAACTGTTGAGGACGTAAAAAGATCCATCAAATAATTAATGTGTACACTTGCTCACACACGACTTTGCTTTGAGACTGAAGAAAGCTGCAAACAAAAGTACTATGTTTTTGGCATGAATATTTGTATGTTTAGAAAATTTTGTGGCTTGAAATCAGACTTCAGATTATTACTTCTGTTTTAAAAAGGAGATTTAAATCCTCCAAAATAAGCATGGCTTTTCTAAGAGGAAGGAAAGAAAAATAACTTAGTCATATTTTTTTTTTGCTGCTGTCAATAGCAGGAAGAGCCAGGTTTAGCTTTTTTTTTGCCTCATCAAGACTCATGTAGTTTAGCTGAGGTCGAATTGGCCCCCTCATTTTGTCATGTTTGAGAAAGAGATTAGGCTTCATGTCATGCAGAGACTGATGTGAAAAAATGTTTGCTTTATTTCTGTGTGTCTTTTGTCTGTGAGCTCCTGTTGCTTGCAACTAACATTTAGTATTTATACTAAAATTTATTTATACTCCCACCTCTTCATACTAGATATAATTGTAAAAATGGGAATCTCCACTTTGTCACTTGATGATTTCAAGAGCATGGTGTGTTACAGCTGTTCAGTGTCTTAAACAAATCTTTGAGGTCGCACACATGCTCAAAGACTGCAGGTGGGAAAATGAAGTGGAAACAAGGTGATATTTGTAGCTTTCCCCCCTACCCTTCCCTTCCTCATCCCTACTCCAGAGTCTAGTGTTTTGATTTGCAGCTGAGTAGACATCTTTGCAACCTAACACCATATATCTATCCATGTGCTTGATAATAGTTTTATCTGAGATGACAAGGGCTTGGAAAGGCGACTTTACATATTTCCAGAGAAGGGAAGACCATTTGCCTGCCTTGTTATCATGGCTGGTTGTACACATAAGACAGTGTGCTCATGTTTAGGAGTTGCTGTTGCAGGGTCAGCCTTGTTTGCTGGTCAGCCAGATAGTGAAGCTTGGAGTCTTTGCAGATTCTGGATGCAGCTGAGGTCGAGAAGCGACTTAAGGGTTTTGCTGCTTCCTCCTTTCCTGCTGCATGCTGCAGTACAGCTCAGCTACAATATTGCACAAAGTTCTTTTTTAATAGTTGTGTGACTGAGACAGTTTGGGTTGGCCAATACACAACTTTTTCTCTCTTGCCATGTTTCCCAGTCTGTAACTCATCAGAAGTGTCATTTTTTGCTGTGGACTGTCTGGCTGTCTTGTGACTAAGACCAATCCAAGTCCATGCAAGGAAGACCTCAGGAGTGGCAATGCAGTTACAGGTCAGAAAGGGTCCCCATTTCTCTCTCCCAGTGGGATGGTGGAAGTTCTCATGTTAAGAAATGCAGATACAAATAACTGCATAATTGACTAAACTTGGATATGCTTTTCCATTTTTACTTAATAATTGACTGTCATTAGAAAGAAAAGCAGTATCAGAAACTGTATCCTCTCAGTGTCATCACTGGTAGTTAATGCCCTGGGAGCCACTTTGATTAAACCACCATCTTTACATCATTTGTTGCATTCAGTGATTGCTGTATGAAAATTATTGTGGCAGTGTATTTTGACCATTGAAGGGGAAGGAAGGTGAAAAGCTAGATATGTTCTAACTAAAATGCCTTTTGATGGCACACAGTACCTGTAGCAGTAACTGGGAAAATTCAATTTCTGTTCTGAAATGCATAGCATGATATGGTTGGCTACTTTAAAAAACGTTGTTGAGTAAGGGAAGTTCTGTGGAGGGAAAAGAGTCTTTGTACTGATATTTAGGTTTTCTGATACCTAATGGAAGCAGAAGGCTGTAAACTTGTGAACACTAATGTTCAGTGAAGACAGGTTGTGTGCAATGGAGAAACAACTCCATGAAATGCACACATAAAAGTTATGAATTTTCGTAATTGGGGCAGGCTCTCCTGGGGATAGGCCTTCTCTGTTTTCCTATCATCCTTCCAGTATGACATTTCAAGTCCTTCTCTGGTATTTGCTTTCCTCCAGGAAAAGAATTATTCTCCCTTTAAAAGTTGCGCATGAATGATCTTAAGAAAACCAGTAAGTGCAGTATTCACATCTCTGTATATCTGTCAAATGGTTGGTTGGGCAATTCTGGCACACTTCCTTGCCCTGGCTCTTCAAGTGCCAGGGGGAAAAAAAAAAATGTGCAAAGCTGTGTAGATAGGCCTCTTTTAAAACTTTCGTTGCAGCTGAATCAAGGATAGAGTTGAGATTCAATTGCAGTGAACTAATTAGGCTGAGCTCCAAAGGCCTGAGCGCTGGATGTGTTACAAACAACGGTGCCAACATATGCTGTAGGGAACTATGCACAGGCACAGCGCTTAACTGACTTTAAACTTGGCAGTACCTCATTAATTTTGTGTGTTAATAGATTGTTTAATGTGCATTAGTGGCCGAACACAAAAGCTGTGAACATTTGCTCATTCAGTTCCAGATGGAGAATAGTGTCTTGTTGGGGGGCAAGGTGTTTTCTGCCTGCCACCAAGAGGTCCAACACGTTTCAAATGTCTTGGAAAGTTGCCAGATGTAAATAAACCTGATGGGTGGGCTGAGTTACAGAAGAAGAATGTGCAGATTGGTGAGGTTTTAGGTAAGGGACTAGTTCTCCTCATACAGTCATGCTTCATCTGGCATAATGGCCTGTGAGAGCCATTATAATACCAGTGGTGGTAATGGGAGAGCACATGTATTTGTGAGCCTCTGCTATGGCAGTAGTTACTGTATCTTGCCTCCTACCAGAAAGATATATATATGATATATATAAGATATGTATATATCTTTCCTACCAGAAAGATATGTATGTGAGTTTGTGTGTGTGTGTGTGTGTATATATATATAAAACAACACAGGGAGCATTCAATGCCATACTAGTCAAATTTAATTTTACTACGTGTTTTTTAGACAGTGACTTTTGGTTTTTGGTTGTTTTTAATAGGAAATTCTAAAGCTGCTCTAAATCAAGAGTTTTCTCTGGCTTACAGATTGTGCATATCTGGAGGACTGGAGAGGTGCTTGGTGTGAACTTTTCCCTTGTCTGGCATGATCAGTTTTTGCAGATATATGGCTTTTCTCTTTCTTTTTCCTACTTCGTGGTACAGAATAGTAAAAAAACAGCTATTTTCTGTGTTCAAGGAGCTGTAAGAAATTCCATACAGTGCAAACCAGGGCTTGGGTAAATAACTATAGTGTAAATATTTCAAAAAAAACCCAGCACCAAACCCCCCAAAACAACAACAACAAAACCCACACTAAATCCAAAAGTACTGTCCCACATTTCTTAAATGGTAGTTTCCTTCCTGAATGGCCCCACTTTACAACAGAAAATGTAGAACCTGGAAAATTTACAATAAAAAATAGACTGGCACAGGATAAGCCAATGATTTATTAAAGCGTAGTACAAACACTATGACAAAAACCAGGTTTTATCTCTGAACTACTTTAATGTCAGAACTGCCAGTTGTGTAAGATACAAACACATTTTCTCAAAACTGACTGAATCTTTTTTTGAGTTTAAGAATGCATCTGCATGGGGGACTTTTTCCAAGGAATACATCAAGCACTAAATCTGCAACCTTGGAATTTTATCATTTTGAAAGTTATGAACTACCAAAAATAGGAAATTATACTGCAAGTCATTAGGTAGCCGTTAGATATTCCTAACAAGGTGCCCAGAGTAGGTATTTTTATTTTTTCTCACATGTTCTTCACAATCAATGTGATGTTTTAATATTTTATGAAAAATGTTAACCAAAACCAAAATAAATCTAGGACAAGGCTTTTGCATCCCTTTAAGTTTCTTCTGCTTCTGCAAGTATTGATCTTGATCTTTGAATTTCATAATAAAGTTTTCAATAGGAACATAAATCTCACGTGTGTTTTGCTAATGCCAGTGGACTTATGAGATGTCATTTGACAAAACAATTTTGTCATATTTGTAGTAGAAAATTGAATTTTTTGCTCTTAACTATAAAATCCCTCTTCCTTTGCATTCTGCTGGAGTTATTTAAAAAGTTAATGCATTGTTATAGAACTTCACGAATGCTTACTTCAAATGCGAAAAATACTGTTCTTAGTGAACTCAGATCTTGAAATAGTAGATCTTTATCTTTGTTTATCCTAACAAGTTGAGCTCTTGTTCATCATCTGTTAGTTTTACTCTAACACATCCTTAAAAAAATAGAGCATACATTTTTGTTTGCAACAGGAAAGTATAATACATTTGTTGAAGTAATATGTTTTGATTCTGCAGTTCTGATTATAGTTATGTGTTTAACTTCACTATGTGAACAGCTATTTGCTTTCCAGTCGGAGCAAGTAGTAAAGATAAAAGGAAAAGACCAATGAGTAAAGATGAAAACTTACATACTCATCTCCAGAATTACCTGCCAGACATTGTTCACAGGATATGTAGAACTCAGTTACAATTATTCTGTTTAAAATAAGTTACTTTTTTCTGAAAGACTGAGTATCTTACAGTGCTAATTTTACTTTGTCCAAGTGACTTTTCTCTTGGGTGTAATAAATACGTTAAATCACATAGCATTTATATGCAGGTTTTTTACCATCTTGACAGTAGTTTTGTTGTAGATTTCTGAAAATTAGTGGTCTTCCCTCTGTCCCTTCCAACTTGCACATGTTTTAGACTGGGCAAGAACACAGGCTTGTCCCCTCTGTTTAAACCAGAGCGTGGTCACACTTGCAATAGGTTGCTCACTGACAGAAGGCTGGAACGGACACAAGGAGACTGGCAGGCTTGGATGTATATAAATACAGTGCTCAGAGGTTGCTGGTTTCCTTTGCAAACCTACAATGAATCCCTGAAATCTTGGGGATATGTTTAACTTTTTTCGATTTCTAACAATATTTTTTCATTGCAGTGTTAATACTACGTACTTCTGCATGGGTTGGATAGTAAAGAAAATAGGGTAATGGTTTGAGAAAAGAATGTAAATCACCCATCAGATTACTTCCTTGGATCCTCTCCAAAGACACTAGGTTTAATAGCAGAGGCATGGTATTGGTGGCAAAGATTACAGAAACCTTGCTCATCCCTAATACGACAAAGGCTGCAGTGTTTGTAATGAATGTATTTTCCTTCTGCGAAGAAAGGAATTGCCTTCAAAGAATATGCTTGTTCCTGCAGCAGCTGTTCCCTTCCCAGTGAAACCATGTCATCTGAAAATGGGCTGGAATGGGCTGGAGTCTTCTTTTTTCACAATAACCCTTGAGGGCACCACAGTCAAACTAAGAGTTGGAGTAGAGGTGCCTCATCTGTTGTACTGATGTTGACAAGTAGAGCAAAGGAGAATGAATGCAGGAAATAGCTGCTACTGCTAATCTCATTCTTGCACCCTTCAAATGCCTGTGCCCAATTATCTGTGCAGGGCAGTGGAGATAGGAGAAGTGACAAGAGGAAAGATCTTCCATCCTGTGGCCTCAAGAAGTAGAAAACGCCCTGTGCTGATCCTGTTAAGAATCAATGGCATTTGTATTATGTACAACAAAGGTTTTATCTGGCCTTTTCAAACTTCATATTTTTTTTCCCTAATATTCATCCTTAGTAGATGTAGTTGAGGCTATTATTTGTTTTTTGCTCCTTGTCTTAGAAGACACTAAAATGTAGTCAAACCTGACAATGAGTAAGTAGCTAAATGTGTATTGCTTTACTGTGGTGTGAGTAAACTTCATGTGATTGTATGCTGTTATCTTACCCGTGACCCAGAAAGTTTTGATAGTGGATTATTTCAGCACTTGACACAAAATAAACCTGTTCACTTGATGTTTTCTATGTCAACAGGTCATCCAGCACCCTAGTACTAAGCTGTCTGGGCATCCTGTTTCTACAGTATGTAAAGTATGACAGGCACAGACATCTAAATGTTACACAGTCATGTCATGTTGTATGCCTTCATAGTTCTGTTTATTCAAGATTGCTCTTTGTAGCTTTTATTTAATACTATGTTCTTATTTGGACAACTATGTATTTAAACCATAGAAATGAGAAAAATGCTACAAGAATGAGGGAGAGAACAAAGCTTTCAGATTCTGCAGGTTTTGCAGCCAGATGCAAGGCTGTAGGTGTACTCTTGTTAATGCTCACCCTTTTTGGGTGTGCGAACTGCTTGTTGCACTCTGATTGTCAAACACCGAGGTTGCCTCCTGATCACTTCTGTGGCTTTAAGAGAAAACGTTATACGTTCATCAAAGCTCGCTGTAAAATGAGACTAAGAAATTGAACAGGCTGTGCGAAAATGTGATATACTACGAGAAGACCATAACCTCTCGAAGTTTTCAGTGGATAGTGTCTGTAAGAGTAAAGGGACACTAGCTTATGCCTCTTACATAAAAGAGTGGAGGTAACATTCAAGCAGGTTTTGATACTAGCTACTAGCCTCTGCCGAGGTGGTCTCCTTCTGAGGAAAGTTTTATGTCACATACCTTCTCTTCAAAGAAACAGAGATCGTTTCAGGAATTTCATTATCTCTGTTTGTCATTAATGAAATAATATATATCTCAAGCCGTGTGGTGTGTAGAAGAGATTTTGTATTCTGCTGAATTTTAGTCACCAGTGGCTGTGAAATACCACAGCCATGGAAAAATTGTGGGAGTTTAGGACAGGAACTGAAGGCAGTAATTAAATCAATTGGAGTTAAGTGTCCCATAGGCAGCAAATGATTAACCAGAAAAAATTTGGCTGCACCTCTGAGATTAGCACCTACTTTAAAAAATAGGACTTGCATTATAGGGCATGTCTTTTACAAGGTATTTAGTAATTGAGCTCTGCTTTGAATAACTGATTTTCTTATATACTTAAGATACAACAAGGTAATGAAAGCAGTTTCTTCACTTTTCCTGGTTTTTGCATTTATCTAATGATAAATGTAGGGAAGAATGAAGTGTTTTTACAGGGTCATTGTAGGGACAGTGTTGTTGCAATCAAGGAAGATAAAGAGTCATGGGAAAGCCAGACCACATATGCTTTAATTCCCCAATGTAGATGTGACTGCTTTATAGTAATGAGCTGAAATAAGTTTGAATTTGTGGAATGAAATGGAGTAAAAGAGCTTAAATACTAAGGAATAAGGACTGCCTGTAAATTTACTTCTTCCTCATAACTCCTCTAAGTCAGCTTTACTGGCTGCTTTATACCACCTTTTATACAGAAGAGGAGAAGAAGAGATTAGCTCTATCAACACCCATGGACCCGACTGAAACAATGAGATTTACCGTCTGTAACTTGGTACTTCCTATCTCTACTACATTTGATACTAGTCAACTAGGTGGTTTTAAAAGATGTCTCCACTGCTCTCCTAGACCAAAATGAGGATTATAATTGAGCAGTACCTCCTAGATCAGCCTGGATAAAGCTGCTTTTAAGCATGAAGGTAGAGAGAATGTATATGCAAACTCTGCATTTGCGCTAACTGATGGAGTGTGAGTTGGTTCTGGCCCAAAAGCTTGACAGCCGCAACAGTTTAGGGTTGTGCCTGTGCTAACAAAGGGCTTATTAGCATAGGTAGACACTAACAATTCTAGTTGGGACCAAAGCTGGCACGGAGCCTGACAGAGGCTGTGACTGCACCTAACTGAGTGGATGCCACTGTTATGTACTATAGCGTAATCTTCTGGACCGGGGATCTCCACACTTTCTATGTCTTTACGTCATGTAGCACTGTGGGAATATTCATGGCCTCTAGAGCCAAGTGGCAGTACAACTAGGTAGCCAGTCTGTACTCCTGAGCCCACCCTGCCCTGATACTGCACTAGTACCTAGGGACACTTTGCTTTCAGTACCCCTGGATATGTGTTAGTGCAGTGGCATCGGGGACTGGCCAACAACTGTATCATAAATAAGGTTTCAGCCTTCTTCCCCCCTGACTCACAAGTTCAATGGTAGTTGTAGGTTGTTTGTTCTAGCTGTGGTGAATAACACAATCTCACTGCTCTCTCCCCCGGCACCCGTGCCTAAAGCTGTTATCAGCATTGCTGTGGCTCTGTGAAATCACAGTGCTGTTTGATTTAGGGGGAAATTGGTACCTCTCTGACAAGTGCTGGAATGTCCCAGTCTGTCCTTGGGGTGTTGTTGGCAGCTTTCTCACCAATAAATCCCCAGTCAACAGTCTTGATCATGGGCAAACACCAGCCAAGTGCACAAAAGCGCTTATCACCTGTTAGGCTGTGCATTCATAAAAAGCAAAGTCATAAAACCCTTCAGTGGCTGGCAATTCCAGAGCTTGCTGTTGGACTTGAAAAGAAATCCTGAAGAACAGAGGCTTCTTATCAGTTTTAATTGCTGGGCAGTGGAGAGTTGCCGATCGTTTAACGTCATCTGGTATTGTCAACTCTGACACTGTTAGAAAGATGTTTCTAGTGAGCAGCGTTCTGCTGAATGTAAAATTAAATTCCACAGAAATACTTTGTTTTCAGGAAGAACTCGGGTTGAACAATTGAATCCAACAGGTAAAGAAATGCAAAATGGAGCGTTAAGAACAGATTGACTGGAGTTGCATAGGGCAGTGTTAAGATGCTGAATTCTAGACAGTTGTATTTTTGAACCATAGATTGTAATTACTTTGCATTGCTGTTTGAAACTAAGTTCTGTGTTACCTGTTCTTTTAGGTTGCATTTTTAAACTTTGTGGTAGTGTCTGTGCATTTATATGAAAAATAGAAACGTGAGTTAATGTTCACTGAATGGCTCTATATTCATGTCGCACACTTAAAGCCAAAATTCTTGCCACCTTTAGGGAACTGGGCCTGAGGTAAAATAACTTTGAACAGTTGCCTCAACCTTTGTAGATGGCTCTGCCTGTGAGATTTTGGTTTTGAGGTCAGCTTGCTGGATTTGAGCAGGCATCAAATTCCATGTGGGTCTACAACTGTGTCAGTAGACACTGGTAGATGTGCAGGTTTTTTAAATGCCAAACAAGCATTTTAAATGCAAATAAAAGTGCATCTGAACTACTTTTAAACAAAATAGAAGTAGGAAAACTGCTTGGATTTTGGTTTGAGAATTACTGCGGAACTGCAACTGCAATACAAGAAGCTGATATGAAAAAATGTGTACTTTATGGCAGCTGCCAGGGAGTGGATTGACAGCAGGTAGTTAGGAATAGCTGCATTGGAAGTGCCTTCTCTGATCTCAGCTCTACCCCTTAAGTAGCAGATGTGTCCCATCTGTGGGACTGTGGTTTTCATGCGTGGCTAGGGAAGATATGTTGGAACGTCCCTAACTGACTTGGAATGAGACCTGCATTCATTTGCTCTCTGTAGCAGCTTTGAAAGTCTTTAAATGAGACCTGACAGAAATAACCAATTCTAGGAGTGTGACTGGGCCTGTTTGCATTTAGTGCTTCATCCTTTTGTTGAGATGGTCAAGGAAGCTCCTTGTTTTGATGGGTGATTTGTTTGCAACTGTCTATTGCCAAAAGAAGTCTAGACAAATTGGCGAAGGGGAAGAAAAATAATGTGTAAACCAGTTCTGTTGGCACCTGAAAGAGGTGATCTTTATTTATACAAGAGGACATCATTATTTTGGTGCCGCACAGTACATGTTGAAAATAGATGCATTACTTTTCCTACAAATGTGTATGGCTGTTGATGTGTTGTTCTGATGTCTGGTAGGTGAAGTACCATACAAACACAATTTCTCTATTTTTTTGTTGTTGTTGTTGTTGCATGTGTATCTCTCTTCATTTGAAATTCTTTCTTCTTCAACTTTTTTTTTTTTTGGTGTATGTTTGGGTCTGAACTTCTTTGGACTTTTGGGAGAGCAGTTGTGTATTAGATTGGGAAAAGCAGCAATGAGAAGCTAGAACAATTGTTTACTTTCTGTGTTAAAGTCTGTCCACACTTGAAGTGGAAGGAAACTGCTTTTCCTTGTTGCCAGGATTTTAGTGTTGGTTTTGGTTTTTTCTTTTTTTTTTCTTTTTCCTCCAGCACGAGGAATTTCATAGTTGAAACTGCTTTGGCTTATGAAATGCTGAGCTATTGATGTCTCCATAGTTAGCTTATGGAGAGGAATGCTCCTACTGGAGTAATGCCTAGCCAAGCCCTGGCTGGCTGGCTACTTTTGTGTGATTAAACAGAAGCAGGAGCTGCAATCAGTCAGTTTTCAAGTGTTCACCAGTTCAAGTCTGTTAGTTCAGAATACCCTGGCAGTGTTACTACACTGCTGCCTTTGCTTAGATGGATAGGAAATGTATATTTTTTCACTTCTCACCTGGATTTTTCTTTACCATTTCCTTGTATTTGTTACCTTTCCTTTTTCTCACGAAGTAGCTAATGTCTACAATTCAAGAAAAATCTTTCTAAGCATTCATAATTCTAGCCAGGGAATGGATTTGCAGTTTTGTCTGGAGCAAGCAGTTCCTGTCACTCATGAAACAGGAGTGGCTTTTTAATAAGGACGCCGGATCTCTGCTATGCAATTACCATAAAATGACCGGTATGGCAATTCTGTATTGTTAACAGCTTGACAACCAAATGCTTTTTGAGTTGCTTGTAAGGTGTGGTGTTGAAATAAACTCTGAAGAGGAAACTTTAATGCTTAATACGTGCACTGTTTCTAGATTGGAGAATCTCTCTCTAACCCAGTATGTAATACCAGTGCATACATGGGACTTGTTGGGAGTTCAGGAGCTCTGCAGGAGGTACAGTGCACATAGCTATGAATACCTGACTGTATATTTTGAATAACTGGCTGAACATAGGCACCTTTTTGAAAGACAATAAGTCTTTACCTTCTTGGGCCTGTGCTGATATTAGAGGTTCTGTAATCTGTGTTTTCGGTGTATATGTGTGTGCAGGGTTTACCAACAAACCACGCTGCTACATGGTGGACGTTGCTAGGTGCTAGGGCAATGCAAACAATAAATAATAGGGATCATGCTGGAGTCTTCATCAGAGGTGTAACACGGGACAACCTCCACAGTAATTGCTTCTTTTTTGCTAGCCTCCAGCACAGCTGTCTTCTCTAAGGCTGGGACACATCCTGTTCAAACGAAAGGTGTCACAAGCAACTAAAAGATGTGAGTGGCAGATGGTTATGAAAGGAACCTTTGGAGCCAGTCCAGTGAGCTGAAACTTGCATCCTGGGTAATGTGGAGCCCTGCAGTCCAGCCAGCATCCCAGCAGGATGAGGGTTCTGAGAAACTCAGTTTCTGAGCTCTGCCAGGGAGTTATGCATGAAAATCTGTTTTGCTTTCAGATATGTATTTTTTTATTTTGTGGTAACTAACTTGTATTTCAGTTTTGACTCTCTGTATGTGGAAGTCTTGCTGGTTTCAATTTGATAAACTATTTGAAGTGTTGAGTGTTTAAAAAAAGAGTAATAAAAAAAATCACTAAGTGTCCATTCAGAAAGTACTCAAACATACTTTATCCTCTGAAGAGATGCACTCTCATTTGTTTTTCTTCATCTTGACCTAAGAGTCAAGGGCCTGCCAAATGCATGTTTGCTCTGTGATTGTATGATATGCATCTCAGGAAAAACAGGAGGAGATAGGAAGCTGAGGAGAAATACGGAGTGAAGAAGGGGCAGAGGGTTGTGTAATACCAGCTGAAGCAGTGAAGTTAAACAGATAAGTTGTCTGTGGTGGGGAAGTTAACCCAACAGGAAGGTTATTAATGAAGAGCACTTCAAGCTCTCTCAAACGTTGTTGGCCAGATAACTGCAGTAACACACTGGGGAATACTTGCTTATCCCTCTTCCTTTACCATCCTGGTATGTATTTCCACAGCATAGAAAGTCTCTGGTGTGTGACTAGAGGCTGAAGCAGGGGTGTAAAAGCTTGGAAAGCCTCCTTGATGTTTGCTGAATGGAACTACCACACCTGAAGACTGCTGTCTGCATTCTTTTATAGTCCTCTAGTTCTTGAACCATTTAAAAGCTGTGATTTCAGATGTGTGTGAAGAAGGCTTTTATGAATCTACTATTAGTATGCGGTTTTCAGGCAGCTGGCCGGAACCATCTCTCTGGTAAGCCTAAAGCTTCAGTAAATAAGAGGCCCCAAAAATCAAACTAACTCCTCCTTCAAGAAAAATATTCCGCCGAGGTTAAACTTAAAGAAGACCACAATCCATAATTAATTTTTGCCTGTGCATTCTCTCAGGTCTCTTTCAACACCTATGTCCCTATACTACAGTGACTTATTTACTTATTGGTGACTGAGCACTGTGTGTGTCCTGCTGTAAAGTGTGCTTAGAAGCCAGCATAGCTAACTTTTTGCCAGCTGGCAGAGGATTTCCTTAACTCAACTTGAATTTAGTGCTGTAAATTTCTGGGCTACCTGGCAAATAGATTTCCATATGCATGCAGTTGCAGTGGAACTGTTAATAAAGTTGATCATCATCTTCCCTTCTCTTCCATTACATGCATTTGAAAACATTCTAAACTTAAATTTGCTGTCTGTATCACTGCACCTTAAAATCCAAAGACATCTTTATACCAGATTCTGGAGCCACTTGAATAAGAACCGTAGTTCTCACTTGTGGGTTATTGCATTGCTCTGTGCCGTTGCAGAGCCTCAGCCTAAATCACCTATCAGCGTATGAACCTCTTAACTGCTGGTAGTACTATCATCAGCTGTGTGTAAACAGTCCTCGAGACCCTGTGTGAACCTATTTGTTTTTTTTTTTTTTTTTTTAAGTGCCCAGAAGCAGAGGAAAACAATGCATTTCCTTTTGGGTCAAACTAAAAATGGCTTTGGAACTCAATGTAAGTATGTAATACTATTAACTCAGGGATATTTTCCAAATATTTTTCTTGAGAATGTAACCACTGAGGCATGGATCAGGTCGAGAAATTTGTCATTCTCAAGGCTGTGTTTTTTGTGGTGCCTGATGCAAAAAAATGTCCAGGGGTTCAGTTTTTTGTTTGCTTTTGGATCAGCAAAGCTTCAAGTGGTGATAAATGAACTTTCAGTAATTTAATTTGCTACAGGAAGTCGTACTTTTGTATCTAGAGTACAAATAATAACACAGACAATATCGGACAGATTTTTTTAATTGATTTTTATGAACTGTGGGTGCCGTTTTCATTGCTGCTTAGACAACACAGTTTTGCTGACCACTAAAGATATCCGTGCAGTTAGGAGTTTGGAAAAAACTACCATCCTGAACAACTTAAAAACAAATAAAGCCAAAATGCTGAACAGAAAAAAGAAGGCACAAAACAAGGCAAACCCCTAAAACCTTCACCTTTGTATTCACTGCTCAGCATTACAGCTGATGCAGAAAAATAACTAAACGTTTTAATAATTAATGTCTTCTGTACTAAATATCTAGAATGTTTTGGTATTACCACATATTGCTTTTTTTCTTGCCAGGCTACACTGAGACTAAAATCATTACTGTTGTTGACTTGAATCGTGATGGTTAAAACATTGTAAGTTACCTGTCATTGCATAATCTTCAGGCATAATTAATTTTTCCCATTTGGTTGGGATGATGGGAAACAATTATCTTTAAATTTAGTTTCAGAATCTACAGTAGCTGAGATGGCAAAGTTGGAGGGAGGAGAAAAACTTGTGTGGAAATAATCTAGGCTGAACAGCTATGGTTAGGTATTCATCAGGTACTTAGAACTAAAACACCCTATTGAGGCTTATGTAAAGACAGTCTTGCTGATGGTGAAAACGGACTCAAAATGTTGGAATGTGGTGGTTTTTTTGTATTATTTCTCTAATATAACATAAAAACTAGAGCCAGAGAAGCTAAATTATGTTTTGCCTACCTTTTGTCTTCTATTTTCAGTGTCCATTTTTCTTTTAGGGGATGGTACATTGGAAGAGAAAAATGAAAGCTATTAGAAATTCTAGCAGCCTGTGTCTTGTGATCAGACCTCTAAGAACAATACGCTAAGTTTAAGGAATTGTGAACTTTTCCCTATATTAATGAAACAAGTAACACTTGTAAAAGGAGTATTGAAAAATATTAAGAACTCAGAACTCCCCGTACTGTTTCATTAGATAACTGAAATTATAAAATAACTACTTAATGATTAATTAAAACCCTAATTCGGAATGAAACTTTCTTCTTCACCACTCTCAATTTAACCTCAAAATAAATGCATGTTAATTATTGAAAAGCCAGAGGAAAATTGTTAATAGCAGGAATAAATTGCAAGTCATCTTAAGGTAAGTTGTACATACTTGTGGTTCGTGTCTTTGAAGAGCTTTGACTATGCATTCAAGTTTAACTCTTGTATCTTTCAGATAATAAACAAAAATACCCAAAACAACAAAATCCACTACTCAAGAAAGACAAAATACTATAGAAGGACTTTTTCTAGGGTTTTTTTTTTTTTAATGTATTTGGAACATTTTAAGGGGAGGTCACAGATAATCAATTCTTCATAGCTTCTTGAAAGAAATGGTATTTAGAATGTTTTCTTCCCAAGGCTACCTTAGTGTACAAGTCCTTTGTTGTGTATTTTGTTCTGTGATGTCTAGAAGAGCATCTGATGACTCATAGAAATCCCACCAATCCCTAGCAAATAGTGTGACTTTGCAATCATCCATCTCCCTCTTATTTGCAGTTGTTTCTTAGGCTCCTGAGTTCCTCAAAGAGAGCATATCTTTCTATTCTGGGTGTTTTTGTAGTTTGTCTAGTTCAGTGGAGTCCCTGTGCTTCCTTTTTGTCCTCTGTGGTTGCAGATGATTCATCATAGTTTGTAAGTGTCTTTTCAAATTAAAGCAACGAGATGGTGTATTGGGAAAGCAGCTGCATGAGAAATGGATAAATTCTCTTTCAAAGATGCTCTACTTTTCTCTCCTTGGTTTGGCATACCTGTTGTTCAGAATGACCTGTTGGTAACACCTTCTGTTGTGCAGAAATGATAACAAAGAGTAGCCTTCATTATTCATGTTTTGTTGTGTTAAACACAATATTCCAGGAATGAGTGAAGAATGCAGTGCATGTGCATAGCAGTCACACACTGAAAAATTTGGATACCTTTTCTTCTGCTTTTTGCTGTGGTGGCTTCGTGGGATACTGGTTGTTTGCACCTCTGTAGCGCTAAAAAAAAACACCAAAAAGCAAAACAAAACTAAAGAAAACCCCAACAAAGCAAAACACAAACAAAAGAAACAAAACCAAAAACCCAAGCAGGCAAAAGGTGCCTATGAACACTTGGGGCTGGCTGTCATTTCTGGCAAAGCAGACTGTATTAATAAGCTTGGCACTCATAATTTTACGGGTGTATTTTATTGTTTCTACATGTGCATTTGATTACCCAGAAGACCTTTAGTTTCCTGCCCTCTCAAGGTGGAAAACCACAACAGTTATAACCATCAGTGCAATCTGACGTGCAAACAGTGACCTTGAATGTGTTGGACTTGCTTCCTTGCTTAATTTGGAATCCGCTGGTAAAAAGCCATTCAGATAAAACAGAAGTTTGAAAGTGGCATCTTAAAAACAGCAGCCTAGCGGTCTAGGGGAAACAATGTTATGAGCTGCACTTTAAATATTTATGGTTAATGAGTTAATGTTGCAAATCTTGTGACGGAGGAACAAAGGCTTTGTGCGTCAAGAGTTTCCATGTTGTGTATTTAAATGGCGTTAGGAAGAACTCCTGTGTGTGAACAATAGCACATGGTGATAGGACGGGTTGTTCATCTGGTGTGGGCTCATCAAACGGGATTGTTACCGAGTGCTGTTAACACACCTGGGAGGAAAAAGTATGTGTGGCATTCTGCAAAAGGAGCTTCTCTTGTATGACACTGCTCTGTGGGCTTGGAGAGTTTTGTTTTTTTTTGTTTTTTTTTTTTTTATCCTTTGCCCCCTGGAAGTGTGGTGAGCCCTTTGCTATCTGCCATTTGCATCTGCAAACCTCCGAGACCACTGCAGCTGCCAGAGTGCAGTGGAGTGATCCACAGTTGCTGCCCTTCGCAGTTCGTGGCTATGCTGTGTCTGTGCAGACTTCAGCCCATTCTTCTCAGAGCCACTGTGTGGCCAGTGTCTTTGCAGCTGATAAATTCTGCAAAAGAGGAACTCACTTTGAATTGATGAACTCTTTGATCTAGAATCAAAACTGCAATGCAGAGAGTTTGAGAGACTGAGTAAAGAACAGCACATCAAAAAGCCCAAACTAGATGAATTATTTTTGGTTGCCCAAAGGCTCCATTAATTCCCCAGGTACACTGGGTATTGTTTCAGGAGATACCAAACTTGGTATGATCATTTATGTGCACCCCCTTGAACTATATCTGCACTAATTTAACTTGCTTGAAAACCTCTTAGCTCTAAAAAATGATGTAAGAGAGCTAATAAAAATTTAAGACACACTGAAAACCTCCAAATATCCCCATGTTTAATATTGTCTTCTTGAAAATTTCTGCTTCTCTCTTTATTTTTAAAATTTTCATGGGGCATGAAAAAGATTTTGAATTGGACTTTTTTCCATGTTTGTGTGTTTCCTTTGCAGAAGTGACAGATCGGGGAAAAACAGGAAAAAAGTGAGTTTAGAAGAGTAGAAAATGGGTGAGGGAGAAAAGAAAATTATCACCAAACATTTTCCCCTGAAGTTATGACAGAGGTAGGGTTTAGGTCCCACAGTTTTCTGGAGGATGCTGCAGATCTCTTGGGTAGGATTTGGTCAGAGTGGATGATGGGGTATCTCAAAACATGAGAGGTAGTCCCTGGAAGCCTAATTACTATTTAAGACCTTTTCGTAGCATCTGCTGCCAAAAGAGTGTGTGTTTGAACATCTGTGACCTGACAGTATACCAGGCTGATCTTCTCTGGAAAAATAATTGGTAGTTAGGAAATTCTTGATGCAGTTTTTTTTAACCCCTGCATGTTACCTGACAAGTCTGTCCCGTTTAGTCTCAGGCATTTTGTGAGGCCTGCTAGTTAAAGCTCATTATGTTGGCACTATTTTCTTTGATCTGAAGTTTAATTATTAAATCTACTTTTTCTTTTTTTCTTTTTAAGTTATTTTTTCCCCTCTTAAACCTCAATGTAGCAGTTATTGTGATGGGCTGCCATCAGCAAATGATGTTTTTCTTAAGAAAAATACCAAGCCACTTCCTACAAAATAAAGCATATTTTTTTTGTTTCTGGTCCCTATGAGGACTGAAAAAGACTGTTTCACATGGGAGAAGGACAAGGGAGTGACTATCACTTCCACGCTATATTTGTCTTAGACTTATGGGCGAAAGTAAAAGAACCAGTGGCTTTATTTTCATACTAAATCTAATGGGCTCATCCATGCAGGGATTCCTCTGCTGGTGGAAATAAAAGTTCATTTTCCAACTCCCAAAATTTATGGGAAAAGATTGTTAGGCTTTTGTGGGATTTAACTAGCTTCATCAGTCTTGCACCCTGAATCCTCTGCATCTTTCATGCCAAAAAAAGTTTAGAAGTTACAAAATGCCAGCAGGGTTCCTCTAGGCAGACAGTCTTCTGGATTGCATTGTGGCTGACAAGTTACTTATAGTATTCCTCCAAACCTCTGATTTGAAGGAGTAGCTGTAGTATCTTTCTCCCTGATATTTGGGTTTGTGGAGATCTGTTGTGCATCCTGTCACCCCAGAGATATGAAACAACAAGATTTCATTCTCTTAGAAATGAGTGGATTGAGGAGGACTAGTTGGAGAACAGTGAGAAAGGGGCTGTCTGTTTTAGTCTGGAAAATTTTTACCTCTCACTTAAATTTTTCTCTGAACTATATAGAACCAGACAAGGATGTTCGAGTCTATTCTGGGTCAAAGCCCAGGAAACTTGTGAATCTTTTTTGCTTGCATTTCTTTAGAAAGTATGTTGTGAACTTTATATCCTGAAGAGTCAGTTTCCAGATGGTTCCAGACAGATGAATCTTGTGATGCAAGGGATTTCCTTTTTCCTGATTGCTCCATTGTTGGCTTCTTGCCCTCATGTCTATGGCTCAGTGGATATAGTTTTTGTGGGTGAACTTCCAGTGAAGTTGAATGAGAGTGCAGTTTGTGGCACTCTTGGCTGCAGCAGGACACTGAACGTAGGGGTGTAGGCTGTGGCTTTTTCAGCTAAAGCTCTTGCATAGAGAAAAGTCCCTCAGTATTCTTTTTTGGGCTGTTTTGAACGTGGGTGCAACATGTATCTTTTTCCAGCTGTCAGACGAGACTTTACCCTCAGAGTGATAAATCACAGTGACATAATCTCTCTTTCTCAGCATCCTCAGACACAATGTGTCTGGTCCCATGGCCTTGTATAAGACAAGCTCTCTCAAGTCATCCCTAAATCCTGGTTTCTTCCTGTAATTTATCTCCTCCTTGAACCTTGCATCCAAGCAGAGAAGTCAGGGAGACCTTGCTGGTAGAGACTGAGGCAAAGAGGGTGTTGGGTGCCTTGGCCTTATCTGTCTCTACTGCTGTTAAATCCCCCACTCCATTGAGCAATATGCCTGTTTTTCCCTTATTTAATCTTTTAGTACTGATGTTGCAGTAGAACTTCTTCTGGATGCCCTTGACATTGCATCCAAGTGTCCTCTAGCCAAGCTTTGGGAACCTGTGGCACCTGCTGTTCACAAGCCGTCTCCTGTCCAAGCGGTAACTGGGCTTGACCCTGTCTAGTTGCCAAGATTGGTAATATGTAGTGTGTCAGGGTGATGTGATGATGTGACAACAGACCACAAGAGGTAGAACTTTCAAGAACATTCTGTGATGTCAGAGAATAAGATAATCCCTCAGCTTCTAAAGGAAGTGTGTGCCTGTGTATAGGTTTGCTGTGGTTTCCCTTTCAGGCTCTGTGCAGTTCCACAAACCAAGGTGTCTTTCACCTTCTAAGACTGGAGGTGTGTAGCTGAGGGAAGACAAATTTTGACTTGGGACACTGACCTAATTAACATAATTTAAACTATAATTTTAGAGGTATACAGTAATTTTCTGTAGAGCCTAATCTATGATGGAATAAATGGTATGGATGAAGTCTTTTATCTTGCTTTTCTTCCATCCTTAAACACGCAACAAATCTAGCCTTGAATTTTCCGAGTGATGACAAGGAAGTGACTAATTATTCTGTATTGGTGCTACGTGATGTTGTAACAACTTAAAATGGTGTATTATCCTACACTGAAAATGATTCCAAGTCTCTTTCTCTCTGTATGGTGTGTTCACGTTCACATACCTTTAAGTCTGTATTTGTATTGCTTTGGGTTACAGATGGCTTTATTGCTGACTTGGGTAAAATACCTGCAGTGAAGTCACTGCTTTTGTTCCCCTTCCCCCAATATAAAATTTGGAAACTGAAATCTTCCTGTCATTTACTCGAAGTAAAACACCTTTCATATTTCACACCCACCCTTGGTTTCTTGTGTACCTGACCACTGCTCACATGCTCATTTCCTCGTTGCCAAGTTCCACAATTTGTTCAGTTCTAATAAGGCCTGAAAGAAATACTGGAAGATTGGTCCATCGTAACATTTGAAAGGTTACACAGGTTAAAAACAAGTAAATGAAACCTCAGCAGATGCTTGCTGCCTTGTAATAGGTAGAAATTAATTTATCTCAGTACAAAATGCTTATATGAGCGGTTGTCTTGCTGCATAGACTGAGTGGTGCAAAGGGATCCATGTCTGTGCTCACTGCAGTGGTGTGACTCTTCATCTGTGTGTAAGTAGAGATCTTTGCTTACACAAAATCCTGAATCAAACAATGGACTTGTGTACAAAATTAATACACTCTTGGTATTTGGGAATTTGACAGAATAGAAATGGCTTTTTTAGAGAATGGTGCATTTCAGCCCTTTGTTACAAAAATCTCAACGTATTTAGTAAGCAAATCCCCTGGCTACAGTGTACACAGTCATCTCTACAAACGGCTAGGAAACACTGACTCTTCCCTAATGCTCAAGTTTGTAACAGAGGGTTTTATCTTCAACAGAGATTCCTGCATCCTTGCTTATGTATATGCTTGAGCATTTTTCTAATGTAAGATGCAAGGAGTGTTACAGCGTTCTGTGTCCCTTTTGGCACGTAAAACTTAGATAAATTATTACCGTCTTGTATTTGAGTTCCTACTAGTTTAATCTGTGACAAATGCAGCCTTGCACCACTTATAAACATACATGATGCCACTATAAAGCACTTTTTTCGCTTTTTCCCTTTTATATTTTTAGTTGGATGATTTAGCTCTTTCTCTGTTCTGTTCGGACTACCAGTGGTTTCCCCCTTTCAGTTTGTGTCAGGTATAAGCTAGATGACTTTGTTTTTTAAGGCCTTCAGCTTATCCACTCCATATAATTTTCTCAATGTCATAGGGCCAACTTAGGGACTCTTAGCAACTTAATCTTTCTGCTTTCACTTCTTTGAGAGAAATTATCGAGCAAATACTTTGTCCCCATGCTTATGAGTGACTCTCTGTAAGCTTCCTTCAAAAGATGCAAATTTCTTACTGTTTAAACCTCTACATAGCTTG
Source organism: Oxyruncus cristatus (assembly GCA_013399855.1). Taxonomy (NCBI): domain Eukaryota; kingdom Metazoa; phylum Chordata; class Aves; order Passeriformes; family Cotingidae; genus Oxyruncus; species Oxyruncus cristatus. Next base: position 953,272 of record VXAY01003304.1, read on the forward strand.
TCATGACAGAGAAGTTAAGCAGTTTCTGACGGGAGACAGTTTTAATCAGAGTTAGATTTTGGGGCATGTCAGTGGTATTTATTGTAGGAAGGGAAAATACAGAGATGGATGTTAAAAAATGAGACATGGCCAAAGCAGTTTCAGTCCTTATGTTCCACATCCTCCATACTCCCACCTCTCAGGCAGGATGTCTTCCTTTTGCCAAGGGGGGGAATTCAGGGGTTGTCCTCCCCATATGGAGCCCTTCCTTAGAAGGCAAGAGGGTACTGGGGATGCAGATGGGTTGGGTCAGGGTCTTCCTTGAGGGTGGGCCCAGTTCTTCAGACCTCCCCCTCCTTGACCTGGCTGACCAGGGTTTTCAGCATTGGGTGTCAGGGTGGGTGGCTGGTAAGCTGGTGGGTGTGCTGGGCTTGTTGGAATGCAGCAACTTTGTCCCTGCTGTGCTGACAAGAAACATTGGCAGCGTCCATGTCCAGGCTTGGTGGTGGCTGTACTGGAATAGGGGAATGGCTCAGGGGTGCTGACTTAAGTCACTCTGGTCAAAGACAGCGTGGTCTCCCCTGCCTGCTGGTTTCTTTAGCGCAAAGAGCTGGCCCAGCCAGCATGTGGAAGTCTAAACTGTGTGAAACTCGCTCTTGGAAGCCAAATCCTTGGGAATCTATCTTCAGTTCTGCATTACATGTGCTGTATGACCTTGTACAAGTCACTTAATCTCCCCGCTGTTCATTTTTCTTTGCTTGCAATTGGTGATAATTGCTACATGGGTCACTGTAGTGGAAGTTTGTGTGCGCTTGGGAAGTAGCTAGTGTCCTTTCTCTTTTTATTTTTCAGTGTTAACCTGACCAAAAAATGTGCTCTGTGCCTGCAAACTTGCAATATATAGCATGCCATATGTTTTCAGTAAAAGGTCAGTCTGGAAGAGCAAGGGAACTATCTGAGATCAGAAAGTATATTGGGGTAGAAGTCATACAGAACTTTTAATTTCTTGGTTTGTAACATATTTTTGAATTATCAGACTTTAATGCATGACAAGTTGACAGCTGACAAATAAGAAAGTGGTGGAATTTAAGGAGAAAGTAGAGTAAGAGATGTAGATACTACTGTATTTCTTTAAAATTTTTGCCCAGGGAAGTTGCGGATGCCCCATCCCTGGAGGTATTTAAGTCCAGGTTGGATGGAGCTCTGAGCAGCATGGTCTAGTGGAAGGTGTCCCTGCCCATGCAGGGGGGTTGGAACTAGATGATCTTTAAGGTCCTGTCCAACCCAAATAGTTCTATGAAAATAGTAAATAGGGAGGGCCATGTAATTGGTAGAGCTCCATCTATCTTGTCTCAGTTTATGTTACAAAGCATGGGAAAGGTTGCCATCCTTAACTATTTAAGTTGCTTTTGTAGCTCTGTGGCTTTCTGCAATCATTGCTATGTGTGTATTCACTACAGTTAAAAAGGTGAGTTGTAAATATCTCTTCATGGATAGGTTTTTCCACTTCTAGTGAACTACAGATTGATTATTAACAGTGAAAACAAAAGTTCTCTCCCAAACTTTCTCATGGTACAGCAATAATGAAGCAAGTGTTGGTGGCATTAATGCAAACAGGAATGCCAGGCTGAGTAAACATTAAAAAAAAAATCCCCTACACACCAAAAAAGCAGCTTTCCAAGACTTCTAAAAGCTTTTTAGGGACAGTGCTGCAGTTACCTCTGTACAGTGTTCTCGTTTACACTGTCACAGACTCGTGTGCCTGAAGGATTTATAGGTGATGAACCAGATAATATGGAGCATCTGTGGATGCCCCATCCCTGGAAGTGTTCAAGGCCAACTTGGATGGGGCTCTGAGCAACCTGGTCTAGTACAAGGTGTCTTTGCCCATGGCAGGGGGGTTGGAACTAGGTGATCTGCAAGGTCCTTTCCAACCCAAGCCATTCTATGATACGATGACCTACTGTTCCTTGTACCATTGTCTCACTTTTAAAAAAAACCACAGAATCTTGTTTATTTTTATATTTTTATTATCTTAGACAGCAAGTTCATTAATCCAGCACATCTACCCTGGGACACAAATTTTCTGAAGCAATAGATTTAAGGAAGACATTTTCATGTGAGGCCTGAAAGTCCCATTTCAGAATGCAGTAATTTTTAAACAGAATGCATTGCTTTTTGAGCATGTGTCTCTTTAATGTTCTTGCAGGGGAAACCATTCCCAAATTTCTTGAAAGGGCTTTAACACAACTAACTTTGGAAGTGTGTGAGTAATGACATCTAATGAAATATGTGCTGTACCCTTGTTCTGACCTTCTATTACTGGAAAGTGTCTGCCTAAAATACACTGGAACGTGTCTGCCTAAAATACTTTCTACAGTGATTTGAAGTTTTTTAATCACAATAGAAGAAGCTTTTGAAAAGCTGGGCAGCACTGTAACCATAAAAAATAGAAATAATGTCCTTAGAAAAATTAAACTTCAAAAAAAAAAAAAGTCAGTTTAAGTGATCACAGCTTTTGACCAGATTTAGTTTTGTGTATTAATTCATGTTCTTAAATAACTAATGAAATAAAATAAAGCTTTCACTCATTTTAATAAAACAAGTGTGCCTTCTTAAATGCATCAGTACCAGCAAACCTAACCGGAGTTGGGATTTCTGCTTGCCTTTGCTGAGTGTACAGAAAGCTCCTGGGAACAGCACTCATTGTCCATGAGCTGGGCTGAGACTTGCTGTTGCTTTGGGGCCATCTGCTGGAGTCTTCCCTCAGGAGCCTTGTTTCTCCCACACCTGTGTTCCTCCAAACAGACATAATTTGTTTCTTCACTGAACCTTTTTTCCCTCCTGACTGTTACAAACACTCGACTTGTGATGCTTTCCATCCTCAAACTGTTCCTGTACTCCTGTCTCTTAACTGTGATAGGGAGCAGCATCACTTGATCTGACAATTTACTTTTATGTAAAGGAGTCAGTCTCAAAAAAAGCCCCAACTTTCAAACAAGTGATTTTTTTTTAATTTTTTTTTTTCTATTTTGGTTCAAAAGGAACCTGTTTCTGGAACTCTTTACTGTGGGAACGATAATATTGTTTTAACTTATGCTTAAGTGGCTGAGGTGAATGAGAAACATGTCTCTCTGCCAACTTGAGCAAGGCACAAAAGCTTCATAGATCACTTATAAAAGTTCAGGCATTGTTTTTTCAGATAAAGGAGCTTCTTACTGTTCACAATAATTGTGGGGTTGATTTTTTTTTTCCAGGTTTCTTTTTTTGTTTTGTTGAAGTCTTTACTGCTAAGGGAGTTTGTGACTTCAGTGCTCAAATACAATTTCATTTGCTAATATGTAACCACTTTTCTTTTTGATCTGCATTGCTAGGTTTTTTGAGCTCAAATGTAGGTCTGGAGCCATAGTCATACTGAAAATAATATATTTTTATTATAAAATACTGTTCTCCCATAAATCTGTGCCAGAGATGGATGATGTGAAATTGCACCCTTCTTCTCAATTAAGAATTGATTAGCATATCTCACAGTAGTATGACTTTCTTTTTGGTATTTGTTCTGCAGTGGGAAGCAGTATATAAAAGGAAATCTGGGATATCTGGAAACACGAAACCTATAAATTAGTTGTCCTTAGTTCTTTTCTCTAAGACCAGTGGAAATAACTGTCTTTTCAAAAAGTGATTGTTTTTATGGTCTGGTATTTACTTTTTTCCTTACATTTTTGATAGTCCTAACCCTTTGAGCAGCAGATAATCAAAATCTGCATGCCCATTTACTGTGTTTAACTAGGAAATCTTAAAAGAAATATGAACAACATCTAAGAAACATAAAAGCAAGAAGATTTCACTGGTTTCCAGTTTATGATATTCAGGGTTGCTTCATGTGATAGTCACATGCAGATTGTGTGGAGTAGGAGTCTGCCCAGGCAATTGCTTGGAGAAGAAAAAAGAGGCAAAAATTGTGATATTCAGAATAGTACATAGACTAAGAAAGGTCCCTTCCACGCACTTCTTTTTTTTTTTTTTTTTTTTTCCTTTTAATTAAGCATATCCTGTCGGCTGGTCAAGAAATTAATTTGCTCCATCAGATTGTGAAACAAATGTTATGTGCTATGCACATTAGAGATACTTTGTTATTTTCCCAAATCTGCTGCCAAAGACTTTCCAAGTAGAACAATGCTTTTGTTTGTACTGACGAAGGTGAAACGGCGTAGAAAAGTATTCTCCAATGGCACAGGTGCCGTTTCAATAACATCTGTAATCAAACCATGTCCTTCAGGCTTACGCTGCACGGATGACACAGTGGAAAACATTTGGTGTTCCTCAGTCTTCTGCAGCTTTTGAAGCACTTTGCAACCTTAAAAACAATATTAATCATTGCAGGTTGGGGTCTAACACGGATAAACAGAAAGAGTAGCACCTCTATCTCCAATTGGTCCTGAGGACTTCAAGGAAACAAAGCTTTTTTTGTTTAAAAAAAAAAAAAAGTCTTAATGGTCAGGCCTGAAGTTCTGAAATCCATAGGACTTAGCCTGTTCTGAAAAAATTCTATTAAAAATGTAATTGTGCTTTACTCTGGGCAAACCTAGAATAATTTGGAAATAAGGAGTAAATATTTCATTAAAGATACAGTTTCAAAAGGAAGGTAAACTGTTTTTATAATTTTAATTTTATCTGCCTTGTGACTTGCAAGGCGTCTGGTAGATTCTGAATATCACAATTTTTCCCTCTTTTTAGTTACTGTGAAATTTATCAGTTAGCATAGAATAAGGATCCTCAATCTCTTTCTTGACTAACTTTATAGTTTATTAGATTCACTACAGATTGAGTAGTTAAGAGCAGTTAGGATCTGTAACTGGAACTACATGTTCGAAAGGGATCAGTGCTTGAAATTAAAAATCTGTTCAAAGGAATAATGGCTGAGCTCCCTGGTGATGAATATACTTGGAAATCTGATCCTTACATGAAAGAAGTTTATGGATTATTTGGTGCATGTGAAGTGTAATGGTTTAATTTTGACGCGCTTTCAGAAGTGCCTTCAAAACATTAGACTGCTTTTACTGGCTTTCATTATAACCATACGAATCTTTGTTAAAAAGCAAAGCAGGGACTTCAGTGTTCTTGATGGGTGTTTGTGTGGTACCGTGTTTCTCTCTGCAGCTTTCACCTCTGCTTTTTCTTTCTCAGTGCATTGCTACCAGAACCTACAGCAAGTGGTTCCAAACAATAAATTCCCCCACTTGAAAACTGGACTGGTAGAATTAGTAGACACCCTGAAGCAAATGGCTACCAGAGAGTATCATGATTGGCAGCCAGTTATGTAAAGGGAAGGATATGCATCTACTGCAGTGTCACATAGGTGGATGAACTTGACCCTGTGGCTTCCTCAGGGTTTTATGCTGCTGTGGTGTTGTTAATCCTCCTTCAGAATGTCTTGTAGTTTAGGGCCAAGAGTAGTAACTTATAGCATAATTTTTCCATGAGGTCATATTTTAATCAAATGAATGTTCTTATTATGTTGGCAGATCATATCAATACATTTTAGACACTTTCTAAACATACACTTAAAATGGCAGCTTAATCTCAAGGGCACTGAACTTTGACAGAAGGTCATCATTTGATATTTCCTGGTAATTTAGCCATGAAATGATGATTTCCAGAAGAGAACTTTTCAAGGTCTGCTTCTCATGAAGTCTTGCACCTCTGTACTGAGCTCTATGTATTACAAATTTATGTTTATTATTATTCATCGCAGAGGACCACATGTAAAACTAAATACATACGTAGGAATATTGGTACTTTAAAAAGAAATATGAATAAAATAATAATAGTAATTATATATATTATAGTTGAATACCCTTTTTTTTTCTGCTATTTATTAAGCTTAAATGAGATAGAATTCTTTTGAGTCCTATGTCTGTGTAAGTTAATATTTTTGACATCTTAATGTTGTAGATGTACTGCATGCTTTCCTCCATGCAGTTGGAACTATTTAATATTCAGGCTTTTGCATATAATGTCAGGCCTTGCAATGTTAACAATTAACTGGGATTTCATTTATTATTCATGTCGATGTGCAAAAGTATTATTTTTTGCCTTTTTCTGAATTTTATCACTGTTTTCAGAAATGTACTGCATGCTGTTAGGAAGCACTTGGTATGTATAGTTTGAAAGGCTCAGTAAGAGCTGTAATACAAATCATTTTATGTTTGTGTTACCATTGGAATAGTAGATGGGACCGTGTGCTGTCTCACATGCACTGGACTTCCGCTTCCTCATGCTGCCTTCCAGTGATATATCAGAATTATGAGAAACATTGGAATATCTTTATAATTCTAAACTGAATCTCACAGCTCAGCTCCCCTGTGGTTTCCAATGAGGATGTACTTTTGAGCTGGAATCTGCCCTGATTGAAGCCCAGATTCAGTGAGCATTTAGTCAAATGCTCAGTGTCCACCTGAATTCAGATGAGACCAACTGTGTGTTAAAGGATAGCATCAGATCATAACCTTGAAATTTTGTAGCTTAGGACCAATTCTTTTTAAGTTCAGGGAGATGGATAGCATAACAAAATTCAGAGGAAGTTCCCATCCAAGATTTTTTTTTTTTGTTCTGTTCCTTTGGTTGCTTTGCAGCCAGTATGATGGGTGACCCAAGCATCTGGTCTAGATCAGTGCGCTGACCTGTTCTACTGTGGTGGAGATTGCAGGACTAGCAGCAAAAGCTGGGAATGTTAAGAAAATACATAATAGCTATCCATTGGAATTCTGAGTCTGAGGTGTCACTTACAGATGAAAAATAACATTTATAAATACAGCAAAATGCTTGTCAGCTCCCTATAGAGGGACCATGGTAGCTTTCCCCTCTCAAGGCTGTGGCCCATCTTCAGGCATGCTATAAAGTGTTACCATCTCTCAAGTCTTTTTCATTAATGAATTTTGATAAATCCTAGTTCCTGAAGTTACCTGACTTGAGGTTTCACTACAAGATAAATAGGGTTTCTTTCTTCTGCAGTGTCAGACGACTGTTCCTAGAAAACCTTGTGGCTTTTAGAGCTGAAGCCTGATGTTTGAGCAGCTGAAGTTCCCCAGTGGCATTAGGTATGCACATGCTGATGTGTTTTTCTTGTATAATGTTACAGTAAGTATGCTTTTAATTGGTGCTGGTTGGTTGAACATGCTAATAGTTATAATATAAATATGCTTTTTATAACCAAATCATTATAGTGACTAAGTCTTTTAAAATTCCATCTATGGAAAAATTTGTGAAAGAGGAAAAATCAAGTGTGTCCGGCAGTGAGGCTGTTACTGTGAGCACAGCAGGGTTGGTTGTCCAGTTAATAGCTGATTCCTTTTTTTGGTTATGTTACATAGATCCACTGTATTCCTGATTAGGAGCCCTTCCTATAAGTTTCAGTTTATGAAGCGTCTCACACCTTTGATTACTTCATTTGAACTTCTTTTACAAGAAGTTCTTTCCTAGTTGAGTGTACAGGTTTGAAGTCCCATTTTGAAACTGAAGTATTTTGGATTATAATTTGGATTATAATTTTCTTGAACCCTTTTCTTTTAATGTTTCTTTGTTTAATTCAGGGTAGGTAAGTTCAAATGATGCAGCAGAATTTTTAGCCCAATGATAGACAATTGGAATTTCCACAAAAGCTAACTGGACTGCTGGAATGATGGAAATAATTATCCTCATAATTTTCAGCCTGGAAGGCTGTCTGTTGGTAAGGGCAAAAGGCTAAAGCTCTTTAAGCATAGCATGGATTGCATTTGGAAATTTAATCTATTTAGACTTTTTTGAGGAAATGAAGTATTGACCATTCCTGTATTTCATGGTATATATTTATATTTTCATGTTTACAGAAAGACTCTGTCACCATAAAATTAAAAGTTGCCTGTCACTTTCTAGACTCCCCTCATTCTTTTTCTCCAAGGTCACTTGAACTTTTCATCATGCTGAAAGCAAACTAAGAAAGTCAAGTTGCCATAGCTTTCAAACGTTGTGTCTTCAGCAAGTCCTTTCTCTGCTCTGGAAGTGGAAATACGTCTATTTTCTGAATTCCTCAGCTTTCACCCTAGGAACGTTAACTTGTCCTGTAGTTTCTTGTCCTTGTTTCTAAGATATGAAGGGTTCTAAGCATTAAGTGTGCCATGTTTCTCCCCCCAGTCCCCCTAGAAAAGTGGGACAGAGAACTGAATATGGAAAAGCTCAAAAGACAACAACAATACTGATTTCTCTGAAAGTATCTGTCAACTGTACCTTTAAATAATTCAAGCAGAGGATATAATGGAAACCCTGGTGACAGCACTTATCCCAGCTTCAGATCTTTCTCACGGTTTGCACTGATGAAAGTGCCTTTCAGACACAGTTGTTTTTAGGAGAAAGGAACGCAAAAAGGGCATTAGCGGGGATCAGGTGAGAAGGTAGACCAGAGTTGCTCATGTCTGATATCACTTTTTTGGCATTTGAAATAAATCAAGTTAAGCATCTGTCCAGGTCCGTGGCCCAAGGTATGATTACTTCCTCCCCATTTGTGTATTTATATGTCTGTGGCTTTTTAGTCCCTGTCACTGTTTCACTCTGTTCACAACTGAAGAGTAAAGGATGCTGTCAAAAATATCAATATTGTTTTCCTGTCATGGAGGGGCTTTTAGTGAGCCAGCAACATGGGTTTTAACATAGAAGCAGAGTCCTGATTTGTACTGTGGTAAAATTAGTATCCAGGTTTACATGCACTGGTACATCAGTTGTACAACACTGTGGGATAGTGCCTTTCTCCTTTTTTGTGGAGGGGATGTTTCCTTTCTTCTGCCTTGTTTTACTTCTTTGGGGCAGGATAGCACCCTTACTTGGCTATGTGCTTTATCCAGAAGCTGGTCACTAAGGAAGAAGTCTGTGAGCTAGGAAGTTGACCAAGTCTATTTTTCTGCAGCATTATAAGATGTATATGCTTTAGAAGTCATAATACAATGTTAGTCTTTAATGGTGGAGGCAAAGTGATTTGTAGTAGTACTGCTGTGATGGAAGTAAATAGGAGGAAAAAAACTAAAACAAAAAAACCCAGGTAATATATGCATCTCCTGAATTGCTTTGCCAGATGAAGCTAGCAAAATAGTGTCCAGCCAGACCAAACAAGAGAAACCATTATGAGTAAATATTGTTGCTTGTTTAAAGAAATACTGTGCATTTAATGAAAATAACGTTTAAAAGTATCTATTTTAAAAAGTACAATATTATATTTAGAAAGATTTATTTAATTTGGATTTGATAACAGCAAAGCAGAGAAATGTTCTTGGCAACTTTTCAGAAGCTGGGTTTTACAAAGTCTCAGAGAGCTTTTAGTAATTTTGTTTTAATATTTGAATACTAATACATTTAAACTCTACTGCCTTGAATCTGCTGTTATATGGAAAGCGGGATAGTGATGCAGTGAGCGCTTAAACTGACTGTATAAAACTCCACCTAGAAAACAAGTTTTACTTGTATTGTGGCACACAGTTTCTAGAACATACTTCTCCTTTTTTTCCCCTCTCTCATTAAGAGAACACCTCTCCAGAACTGGCTGATAAAAAGTTGTCTATTGCAATATGAACAGTCTGTTTGCTTTCAGTGGTTATTTGCAACTGATGTATTGGCCTAAGCCCTGAGTTTACACCTCGTGTTTGGTTTTGCTGAAATCTGAAGGCAGATGCCCACCCCCGCTGTGACTGCAGCGCAGTGTGAGGTTGATTTAGCCTCGGGCATTCTAAGAGATGCTGCCTGTTCTCTTGCTGGTGCTGCCACCACCACCGAGTGATTTGGCCTGGGGCAGCTGAAAAGCCACAGTTCAGCTCTGCTTGTGTGTATGTGCTTAAACCAAATCTAGGCTGAATTTGGCACCAGTACTCACCTTGAGACGGACAGTGTGTTAAAGCTGTAGGTAGTGAGTGTCTTTTGGAACATGCTGCTGGATGACAGGTTTTGCTTTGAATGATGAGGTGCTACAGAACTTGGGCAAATCTGAATGTGGAACTGAGAGGATGAGAACAGCACGCAGGACTGTAGTGGTTTCCTGTTGGTATTTAGAGTGAGAAGGAGTGAGGACAAGATAATCCAAACAAAATAACCTGTGAAAACTACATTTTCTCTCCTGCTTTGTGGTGTTTCACCAAACCACAAGAATAAGAGAAAATCTTTCACTGTTTTACGACATATTCACTGTACTTTTCCAGTCTTCAATTAAGAGGACTAATGACATATTTTTCTCTAGCTAAGCCTGACAGACAGGTGAAGAAAACTGAAAAAATTCTTCTGATTTCTGGTATTAGGTGGCATTGTTTTCCCACTGTGCATGTGGACTTGGTCCTTCCATGACTGCCATGTTGCTATGTTGGGGTTTAATGTTAATGATAAGGCGCATCAGAAGCTTGTTGTAAACCATCTGGGGAGCCCTGATAAATATTCTGCAGTCGAGTGGTTCACATCTCTTGGGTCATGCACTGGTTTTACAAATAGCATTTTCTTTTTCCCGTTTCTTACACAGTACTTATCTTTTTCCTGTTCATCCATGCCTTTTCTCAAAGGAATCAATACCTCATTGTAGGATGCAATAACATTGCTTATTGAGAGCAGTTAACCTTTCCTCTTGAAGCATTTTGATGTCTGGTTTTGCATTTCTGCTGCAATCATACCCTTTGCCAAGACCTTAAAGGCCTTTCCTGCAATAATTCTGGTTCTGTATCCTAAATGACTTTTGATTCATTGTGTGCTTTGGGCTTTGGTACACTGCCCGTAATTTAAATCATTTTTACAGACTCTGAGCTCCCAGAAGAGCCAGGTAAGTCTGATAGAAGCCTTGCTTATTTAGCTGTGTAGCTAACCTGTTTTTTTTAATATCTGACTACCCTGTATTGTATATGATCTTTCTTGTGCAATAAAGCTGCTTTCTCACACGGGAAATAGCATACAGTATTTCTTTGACAAAGAGTCAAGGAGCTGGTTAAAAATTATGCCATTGTTTCCTTCAGGAAGCACCAACTATACTTTGCCTTAGAGTTGGAACAAATACATGTTAACAGGAAGCTCCATCTGATAGACCTAAGCTAACACAAACAGAGCTTTCTCACTTTGTCTGTTGAAGGGTTTTGTGATGGCAAGTGACAACTGAGAACAGTGATATGCCTACTAGCTTGACCTGTGTAGGACATAACAGAGAGGAAGCGTGTGTTGTACAGGAAACTGTTGTAGCCAGTTCCTGGAGGGAATCATGCTTTTCTACGGGAATGCAAGTATACTTCCCCTTTTGCTGGGCATCATCCTGCTGCAGAGAGGCTGGAAGATGGGAAGGGTTTGTGCCCCTCCTTTCTTCCCCTGCCTCAAAAACAAAGCAGAAAAAGATAAGACAAATCCTTAGAGAAAAAACATGCAAAGAACCCAGAGATTTAAACCCCCACCTTTCTCTCTTTTTTTAATCAGCACTAGGCATCTATTTACTTATTTATTTATTTTAAACTTGTTTCGTCTTCACCTACGGTTTGTGTAGGTTGCTTGTCTCTTCTAACTCCTTGCAACAGTGATTATTTTATGCTAATTCATGAACAACTACTGTAGTTAATGAAATTAATGTGCTAATAAAAGTGTCAAAGTTGGCTTAAGATACGGACAAAGAGGAATTGAAGTACAGGACCCCTTCATTCTAACCATGTGCCTTCACCGGACCGTTCTCTTACAAACAAACTTATTTTTTTAATGCAGTAAGTGATGGAGGACCTCTGGTGTCCACCACTTGCATAATTGAGTGCTCATTTAGTATTCTGTTCTATCACTGTGCTCTATAGTCATAACCAAATTAGTGTCTTTCCAGTATTCAGTTCAGACTTGCTAAAGAGTTCAGTGTAAGACCTACACATACAGGGTATTTTTGTGTGTAAAGTTCATTAAGGATCAAAGTTTTCTCTGTATGGTGAAATCCTGTTTCTTTTTTTAAAAAAAAGAGCTCTGAGTTTCTCACTTTTAAAAGCACCAGTTGTATTGCACACTATACCTTGATGATGATCCCATAAAATAAATGGCTGTCCTGGATTAGCTTCCTGGCAATGCTGTTTATGATCAGAGAATCCTTTCTTTTGTTATTGTCAGCTGTCTTCCATTTGACAAGTTCTACCTATTCCCCTTCTAACTTCTACCTCTTGTTAGATTTTTTTTTTTTCTCAAGCAGTCCCCAAATACCTTGAATGAAAGATCAAGAGAGACCTGGTGCCTAGCTGCAGTAAGAAATTACTTTAAATGAGTTAGTTTAACTGGTTGCACCATGGAAATGACTGTGCTGTACTGTGTGAGGTGGCCAGGGATTTATGTTGACTTGTAGTAATATAAACCTCTTGAAGTTTTTCACCAGGATTTTCTTGATGTAAATGAAGTAGGGAATTACTTCTCTGGCCTCAAATGTGGCAGAATGTATGACAAAATGAGTGATCCCCTGTCTTCAGTGTGTTTTTTACCTGAAGTTGTCTATCTAATCCTCATTGCAATAACTCCATTTGTTGCCTGAAAAGCTGCGTGAAAATGTCCTTTTTTGATACCGTTGACCTTTCTGTTCAGTACGTATAAGCCACGGAAATGAAAGATGAAATGATAATGCTGTCATACGTTTTAATGAACTAACGTGAACTGGATATGCAGCAGCATTATAGTTTGCAAATTATGATGATCAAGATAAGAAGCTGCCCATGTTTAATCTGTGCAGTTGTGTTGTTCATTCTCAATGTCATCCTTCCAGTTCTTGTAAAGCTGTATGCGTAGAGGAGGTTAAATTTTGTATTACTGTGTTGACCTAAAAAACCCATCACAGTTAAAAGCTTAAATGATAAAAATAGTTGTTTACTCTGTAAAAAAACCCCAACGAAACAGAATCCCACAAAGCAAAAAAAACCCAAACCACCCACTGATCTACAGGGTCCATGACTGAATGACTGAACAAAGCTGTACATTCAAAGAAAGACAATCAAGGTGCACAAAAATAAGGGCAGACAGATTTAAGAAGGTAACTTAGGTTGAATGCTACCAAAGACATAGAAGCACCTGAAAAATATTTTTTTTTTATTTACAGAATATTTATTTTTTAGTTACTGTCATTTTCCTGAGTAGACAGAGAGAATGAACTACAACCAGTCATTGACCTCATATCCTTCCCCCCAAAAAAAAACCCCACAGATCCAGCTGTTACCAGATTAAATAGTACCCTCTGCATGCAAGGGCACTGAGAGTTGGATACCATCAAGACTGATAGTTGTAATGAATAAAAGTTGTTAGAAAGAGCAGACTTAAGCCAGCTCTTAAACCACATTGAACAAGGAAAAATTCTGACTTCCTGGAGGGTTAGAACTCGAGTTGGGTTTATATAAATTGAGCTGAACTATGCATGTTTCTTTGCATCTATTAAATGTGTTTGAGGTTTCAGCTTAATTTAGAGCCTAATGGCAACCCTTTTCAGGTTTATGGAAAGACTCCAACTGCGAGCATGTAAGAAACACTGCAAGAAGGAATAAAATCTACCCACATTTCAATACTTGTTATGAGAACTGCTGCATGTGCATGAGACTGTATTAATCTGGTGAGTAAGTACTTCCAGCGTCTCATGCACCTTTTAAAAATGTTCCTGCTCGTATCACTTGACATACTTTATAAACCTTTATCAGTTCTCCTACCTGTGACATTTACTAAATGAGCATTGTTATCTCTGAGTAAGTGGTTAATTGTTCCTTTGATCATTCTACACATTGTTGCAAGCCACAAAAAAGACATGCTAATGTTCAAAAATCATAGTTAAATATAGAAAAAAAAGACAGCAGCCAGGGCTGAAGGCTGCACAGTACTGATAGCTACCTGTAATGTGTCAAGTTCCTGCAGCTGCCATTGAGGTCAGGAAAAAGCCCTAAATCTGTTCTGTAAGTCAAAATATATCCTAGAATAGCCAGAAAACATTAAATCCACCTTTAGCTCTTAACATATTCCCTATTTGTTGCTAAATATAGCCCATTTACTGGCTAGCCATGTTCCGTTGTCAGCTGAATTATTCCTTCCTGGAAATGCTCGGGCTACTCAAACCTGTTTGAGACAGAAAAAATCTAAATTGTGTGATTGACTTTATGGAGTAAGGCAAAATTCGTTATTTCTTAAATGTCTGCCTGCATACACACACACACACACACACATCCACACACACACACCCCCTGTGCACACACTGTCTCATGTAGCTCTCTATACACCTATGTCTAAGTATGTGCTTTTCATTTCAGTGGGTGGTGAAGCACAGATGCACATCCCAAGTCTTTATACAGGCTCGTATGTGCGTGAGCTCCAGGTGTGACTGGATTTCTGCGCGCTGGTGGTGTTTCATGTGCACTGAGATAGCTCCACTTACGGGTTTGACTCCACCAGGTATGGAGTGCCTGTGAAAACTGAGTTCAAAAGACAGCCACAGAACCCGGCTTCTATTCAAATAGTGCTGCCTGTCTGAGAGGAAATGGGTCACCTTGTAATAGTCTACCAAAAATTGAGTCCGTGAAAGAAAACATCAGCTGCTCTCTGTGAGTGCCCACGCTGCTTTAACAGTGGTTTCATGGTTTCCCTTTGAGAAGTACAGAGATAATCAGAGACTTGCAAATTTCTTGCTGTTAAAAGAAACGTAGCACTGCTAAATATGACTTAACCACAAAGCTAAGTATTTTTGAATGCATCTGCTGATGCCATATCTGTGATTTATCTACATGCAAGTATATCCTACTTTATAACCTGGGAGAGACAATATGAAAAACTTTGCCTGCTATCACCTCATCTCTAATGTTTGCTTGGCCCCCCCCAATCTATGAGTGAGATCAGAGCTGATGAGAGCATGAACTCGTGATCGCCTTGCTTCCTTTCTTGAAGATGGTTGCATTTGTGCATAGAGGGTAAACAAGCAACGGCTTTGAGGAGGTAAAAGATGGGTGGTGTCCTACAGACTGAGCCTTTTCTCACTGCTAAAGAAATTCCTGTGTTCTGCTGACTGTCACTCCTTTAGAGTAAAAATGTGCTGTACTGGAGTGGAGTCATCAGGGCAGATTCAATGGCAAATGTTTGTTCTGTTACCCCATATACAGCTGGTGAAATCTGCTCAGCAAAGTTTTCCAGAGTGGCTGATGCTACCGGTTAAATGATTCATCTATCTTAGATCTTTAGGTCTCTGGATGATATTATGTGGAAGCTAAGGTAATTTTGGGTTTTTTACTGTGAGACAGAGAAGTGGTGTGGTTTATCTCCAGCTGGCAACTAAGTACCACACAGCTGCTCACTCCATTCCCCTGCCCCGCCTACCAGTGGGGAGGAGAATGGGAAAAATAGTAAAACTCGTGGGTTGAGATGACAATAATTTATTAATTGAAACAAAGGATAATATAATAATGAATACCACTACTAATATTAATTGCAATGAAAAGGAGATAGAGGGAAATAAAACCTAAGAGAAGCAAATGATGCACAATACAATTGCTCATCACTTGCTGACTGATGCCCAGCACATCCCTGAGCAGCAGCTGGGGGTTCCCAGACAGCTCCTCCCAGTTTATGTACTTATCATTCCACATTGTTTGCCCAATTTAAATGTCCATGTTTAGAGCCTTTACCCACTCAACCATTGAAATAACTGAATATGTTGCGCAGTAACTTGTTTCACATGGTATATAATTTACTTCCTGAAGGTGTCCAGTGTCTGTCACTGAAAAGAGGGCTTTGATGTGCAGATGAGGCTCTTCTTCTCTGAAATGAAGTTCTCTTAACTTAGCTATCTGGAATTATGGGGTTGATTAGGGTAGGGCTGTTACACTGGTGTACTAGTAACTTGTCTAAAACTGTTCTTGTTGTAAGGTTGTTTTCAGTTGCCCATTAGTTTATCTGATATTAACTGGCAGGATGAAGGGTTTACATACTTAGCATCTGTATCAAGGCGAGTAATTTTTTTTTTTCATTTAAATGTAGTAATAGCAATTACAGTAAAGTGATACCAAGAGTGATAAAGTTATTTTGGGCATGTGAAAATTATAATGTTCACTTTCCTGAGGCTTGCCAGTTAAATTCTCCCGGGGTAATTTTTGCAGGAGCAAATTCAGGTTTGAGGCAGAGTCCATCCTTGCAACTGTTGTTTGTAGTTAAATAACTCCTGTGGACTTGTCTGCTGTCTAGGCAGTAACTAAGGATCTGTTTTGCACTTCTGGCTGAAGAAAGAGGAGATAGCTGTCAAAAAAAGGAGAAAAAAGGGGCAAACTTCATATTTTCCATTTTCGTGGAGCCTCACTCCCTTTGTATGCTTCAAAAGTGGAAGAGGAAGCCACTAGTACCAAAAGAAAAACAGGAATATTTTTTCCGGCAAGAGCTGAGTGTTAGAGAGCAACAAACAGCAGAGGCAACAAACCAGCCAGAGGAGGACAACATATATTTTTTTTTTTTTAATCTCTTAATTTTGTGCCCTCTGTTCCTTACATGCAATTGAGCTTAGCAAAACAGAAATGCCAGTGTAACAGGGTCAGTATCTTAGCTGTTGTGCTCCACTGGCACAGCTCTACTAGTGGGCCTTGTGGGTATCATCTCTAATGCCAAAGAAACAGATGAGAAGCAACAGTATCTGACCAAATGTCTTTGTTTTGCTGGCATGATGTGTATTTGTGTGTATGAAGGTATCTCATGCCCCAGCTTGGAAAGAGCACAACAGTAAATTGCAAGAATTTTTCTGGAGGTGGAAAAAAACCCCAAAAATTAGTAAGACTGGAATGGATCCATGTGCATGAAAACCCACAAAAGTAGGTAGTGCAGTGACTGGCACTTGATGCAGTTCTTAAGTCAGCCATCAGTTTCTGCAGGAGTAACAAGCAAAGAGATTTGGCAAATGATTAACCCTAAGTTTATCTTCCTGTCACCTAGGCACACAAACATTCACCTTAAATCCTTATGAGGGTCCCTTCGGATGTGTATGTTTAAGAAAAGAACAGGAATGGGATAGTCTTTGCTTCAGTGCCCTCTTGTGGTTTCACGTGTTGACAGAGTAAAACTTTTTAACGCAACTACTACTGTTAAAAGACATAGTAAGTATTAATGCCCAGAGTGTAATCAGACAGCTTAGATCATCCCTTGCAACTTGTTGTTTGCTTTAAACTGGTAATTCTCCATATATTGGACTTCCTATCCAGAGAGTCTTAGCTATCTCTGTGCAACTGAACCCATTTATGTTCATTCTGTCATGTGTGTTGGTCTTATGCAATTGTGGGAATATTGCAGATAGAAGGGCTGGTCATTTGGGGAACACTTATGTTATGTTTTAAATGATTGAGTAATCTTTGCCTTCTCTTGCTTTGCCTGCACAGCTTATTTGTGCTTAGAATGGTTAAAGGTAGAGGTACAAGGTAAAATGAGAAGATTTTAGAGATAACTCTCTTTACAGAGAGAGTAATCAGCCATTGGAATGGGCTGCCCAGGGAAGTGGTGGATTCTCCATCCCTGGAGGTTTTCAAGACGAGGCTGGACGTGGCACTTAATGCCATAGCCTAGTAACCGCAGTGGGGTTGGATCAAGGGTTGGACTTGATGATCTCCGAGGTCCTTTCCAACCCGTCTGATTCTATGATTCTATGATTCTATGATAAATCAGAAACACCCACGTACTTATATTTTGCCCAGGTAATAGTGTGTGTGTGTGTATATATATATATATAAATATAACTCTCATATGTGTGTGTTGATAGGTGATAATATCTACCCTTATTATCCATCAGTTCATTATCTATTTGATTTTTGTGCCTAACTACCTGCAAACTTCCTTTCCATGGTTCTGTAGTACGATCCTGGAGGTTGAACTCGGTGATCTCAAAGGTTGGAGTTGATCATCTCAGAGGTCTTTTCCAACCTAAGTGATTCTGTGGTCATTTTTCAATGTGTGCATTGGACTTGCATGCGCTGTGCTTTGAAGCAATCATTGAGCAGCCTAGCTTATCTTGTCAACCTTAACACAGAGACCTGTAACAGGGTGGATGATTTAGTTGCTGGATTTCGGGGCAAGTTTCTGTTGAGTGCAAAGGATTGGTGTTGCTTGTCTCAAAGAATTGTGAAAAACAGCCCTAACAACCAGCACTGTGCGTAACAAGTGAATGTTTTAAGTCCTGTTGATTGCTCCTGTCATGTTTTTGAAAGAAACACAAACTTCCTCAGGAACTGGGAGCTGGCTATGCCTAGTGTGTAGAGAATAGCATCCAGTTTGGGTCTTAAATGTTTTCCTTCCCAGATGTGTTAGGTTCTGTTAAAATAAGGAGCAATCCTACCAGGTAGTGGGCACAGTTGAAGCTTCTCAGGGAAGGGGAGTCTAAAGGTAGGCTAAAGGAGTCGGAAGGCAAGGCAGTAGGGCTGGGCAGCCTTAGATTCGAGTTGGGGCAGGAGGATTTCTGGGGGTCACAGGCAGTTGGGCTGAGTTTCCTGCAACTCCCTGGCTGTCCTGAGTCTCATGTTGGGAACCACGACCCCCTCCCTAAGGATAAGTGTGCACTGGCAGCTCAGAAGGCCAACTGTGCCGTGAGCTTCAACAAAAGCAACATAGCCAGCAGGTGAAGGGAAACGATTCTGTCCTTCTGCTCTGCTCTGGTGAGACTCCACCTGGAGTGCTGCATCCAGCTCTGGGGTCCCCAGCATGGGAAGGACATCAGCCTGTTAAGTCGAGTGCAGAGGAGGGCCACCAAGATGATTAGAGGGATGGAGCACCTTTCCTACAAGGAAGAGTTGAGAGAATTAGGACTGTTCAACCTGGAAAAGAGAGGGCTTCAGGGTGACCTAATTGCAGCCTTCCAGTACCTGAAGGGAACCTACAGGAAAGATGGAGAGAGATTATTTACAGGGGCAGGTAGTGACAGGACGAGAGTAATGGCTTCGAACTGGAAGGTGCAGGTTTAGATTAGATATTAGGAAAAAAAAATTACAGTGAGGGTTGTGAGGCACTGGAACAGGTTGCCCAGAGAAGTTATGGATGCCCCATCTCTGAAAGTGCTTAAGGCCAGGTTGAATGGGGCTCTGAACAACCTGTTGCAGTAGAAGGTATCCCGGCCCATGGAAAGGGGGTTGGAATGAGATGACCTTTAAGGCCCCTTCCAACCCAAGCCCAATTTGATTCTGTTACTCACTTGGGCAGGGGGAACAAGTCTTTATGTTCCCACTCTCTCTCTGATAGTTGCTGTGAAATTTTGTTTCATTTAAAAATGGAATCTGACCTAGGGTTGCGTTTCAAATGCCAAATGTCAGACTTTATTTATTTTGGGACCTTTTAGAAATCGGTTATAAAAGGTAGTGTGGGCAGAGCCTCTTAAGCTCTGGCTTAGTTGGGATTTCTCTTTGCAATTAATTGGAATTTAGAACAGCAAAAAGGCAAATATTTGAAACATGCTGAGGGGGGTTGTGTGGTGATTCTGCCATAGTAGTCCTTACAATGGGAAAGAACAAGGAATGCTATTTTTCTGAGGAGCTAGGAAACAGCAAATCTTAGAGGGAGGCTAAAGCTAGTGTTATAGTTTAGTTTCATTTAGTAATATCCAACCCAGAACCTCAGTGTCCAAGGAATAAACTATTCAACAGGAAGCAGGATCATGCAAAAGTTACCAGCTGTATTTTGGGATAATCCAATACCAATGACATTTCTGTGTGGACGGATAACTTGTAATACCATAATTACCTGTCCTACCTAGAGGTCCTTCCTACACTGCATGACACTATTTTAATTTTTTAATTTGTTTTTATTTACAGCTTCCTTATTGTGCTGATATGCCTTATCTTCAGTGTGCTTTCTACAATTGAACAGTATGCAGCTCTTGCTACAGGGACGTTATTTTGGATGGTATGTATGTGACATTAACATGATTGATACATGTCTGTTCTTAATGCGGAAATTCTGATCTCCTGAGCTAACACCACATTAAGCAGAATGTTCCTTATGGTTTTAGTTGACAAGAGACTTTTCTGCTTTTCCCTAATGAGTCTGTAAAGCCACAGAAACACCCAACATCACAGTAGCACAAAAATGAAGTCATACCCTATATATGGCCTATACTGAGTACATCTGTGGTGTGTCCAACACATACAGCTGTTCGAATTAAGCTTGAATCCCTCATACTGTTTGGACTAATCCTTTTTTCAGCCATGCTGAAGACAGACCACAGCAGGGGAAAAAGCTAAGTGGAAGTCCTTTCTTTTAATTGATGTCACATCAAGCTTTGTTTCACAAGTGGAAAACTCGCATATGCTCATTGACTTTAAGACAACTTGCTCTACCTGTCTTATACTCTTTTCCTTCAGTGGAGAGAGCATATTCACCGTGTTTTATTCACCATAGTGCTGCAAGATATACATAACAAATGGTCCAGGAGTATTATTATCCTGCCAGCTTAGATTTCATTGAAGAACCTTAGTTCTGAAGTTAGAGAGACATGACTTTAAACATCCAAAAATTTTATAAACTTGTACCTCAGTTTTGGGGTACCCCCTGCTAAATCACATATTTCTCTGTATTGGTAAATAAATGACCATTATTTAATTTGTGAAAACACTGTCGCTATATTGAAAAAATGCTAACTAGAAATATAAGTGGATGTTCCAAACTGGATTGCAGGAATGCACCAGATATATTGTCAGTTTATCTATTAAATATGCTGAGGTTCTATACCTAATATGAACTCTGTAAGAATAAGAATATAGCATATTAAATTTAGTGTCAGTCATGCCATTTCCACATGAAGTATGTTCATGCCTGGTATATTATTTTTAACTAATACTATTTTTAACTTGTAAGATATTTGAACTCATAGGTGTAACATTATTAGTGCCAGCTAAGAGCTTCTGTACATTTATTTCTGCACTCAGTACCTTTTCTGTTCTGTGGTTTGGAGTTCTCATTTTCTACTATTTAAGTCGTTCTGTTTGGGTTTTTTTTTTTTTAATCCATAACTAGTAGCTATGGATACTTCTGTTAATTTCTGGGATGAATTTAACTTGTGATAATGTCTCACTCCTCTTTGCAACATATCATAATATTTTACCTGCGTGTTGCTTCAGTGGATTAACTCCTAGTGACAATGTAACTAGTGAGGTTTCGTTCCCCACCCTGTGAAATCCTGGAGCTCGCTTTGTTTGTTCGTACTGTGTGCAGTACGTGTTGTCTGTGTCTGGGTAATACACTCGGTGTAGCGTGCATGCAATGCATTCAGGATTACATACAGTGTGTGCAATATGCGGTGTGTAGAGTGTGTTTGTACTGTTCTGTATTATCTTGCTCTCTAAGCAGTGAGAGAAGCAGTGAATGGTGAATCAGTGTTCCTCTTCTATGTAATGAGAAGAACCGTGATTAATTTTTAACATTGAAATCCTATTGTCATGTTTTCTTGGGAAAGAAGCAGTTGTTTGTTTGTTCACTATTGGCATATTTCTGACACTGTTTTCTTAGAGGATTAACTGTAGTAACTTTCATGAAACCTACGGGGATTACAGTCCAAAGCAGTAGATGGGCCAATGTGCTCTCTTCTCTGTCCAGTTTCGGTGGAACTCTCAAAGGAGTTGTGGCATCTTGGAACACATGTCAGAATCTGGTTCCTGTTGGTGTCTACTTAGTAAAATTTCGTATTCTATTGTAAAAAGTTTTACTTTGATTTCACGATACCATAACAAGGTGTCAAAATCAGATGTAACTGAATTTCTTGCTGCGGGGGGGATTTAGTCACAGGTGACTGGTTGAAGAGAATCTGCAAAACACGAAGAAAGAAGAAAAATTAAGTGTAATAGCATATGGAGATTAAAACACAAAACAGAAAAAAGCAGAGTGCAAGCTTCCAACCCAAATGGTGCTGTAAGGAGACATGAAAGCTGGGGAGAGCATTATTGCTGCTCTTCTGCAGTAGGAATTAATTTCTCCGTTGTGTTTTTAGAAGGATTTTTAGCTATTCAATAATAATAGTTTTAATTTGGAGCCAGACAATTCCAGTAGGTAGCATTGTTATTGTAGGTGAGCAGAGAAGGGCAAGCAACTTGTTTTACAAACTAATACTAAGAGAGAGAAAGGTCACAGGAGCAGCAGTGTGCCAGCAAACTACCAGAAGTATGAGAATCCTGGAGAAGGCTTTTTGTTGGGCTTAACTGGGCAGTGAGGATGAAGGAACCTTTGGCAACATAGAGTTTGCAGTTTGAGACCTCAAGCAATCCCATGAAATTTGAATTTTACTGCCCAAGTGTGTGAAATTGAAATAATTGAACTAATGCTTAGAGACCTTTAACTCTTTCTTTTGAAGATTATAAAATTGAGCCCACTTTTCCCTCTCAGCCTTCCAAAGGGAAAATTACCGAGGTATTGTCAAGAGCAGATTGCCTTTTATTTGGATACAATTTCCTGTGTAGGGTAGAATTATCTGTAAAAGAATTATGCTTTGTAGTGCATCAAATATGAGGCTGAGATAGTGTTACCAAATATTCACTGTAGTGCTTTGCAATTTTGCCTACTCGAGATTTGTGGACTCGTTGTATTTTGTGGGGCGGGGGGAGGCTTTGTCCAGGCAGCCATAGCTCTGGAAACGCAAGAAATGACAGTATCGTGCTGAATGTCTGGAAATGAGTGCTCGGAGTTGGCACGTGGGTAGTGCTGATCTGAGCAGCCCCTAGAGCAAGTCAGATGAGACGAGCTTACTGCATGGACACTATAAATCTGATTCATCTTGAAAATGAGATGGCATAACTGTAAAAGCACGTGTGTGTGTGTGTTTGTGTATGTAATCTGCAAAATACTGCTGTTGCAGAATCCCTTCTATAGCCCATGTGAGTTTCATGGCACCGAGGATGCACACTGGGAAAAGAACAGAATCTGTTCCTCCTGATTGAAAAGCTATTTAAACAAGATCATTAAAAACACTCACAATAAAGAGCCATACTCCTTTATTTCCTCCACATAGCCAAAGTATTTGGCTCTGACCCTCTAGAAGATATAAGCACCTACATAATTTCAGCAGACAGTCTTTTTGAAACTAGGGAGCTTGGTCACGTTAAAGTTAAAAATTGAAGCTGAGTGTGCCCTTTTTCATGAAAAAGAATTTCATGCTTCAATAGTATAGTCATACAAGATATTACAATGATGTGAAAATAAAAGCTCAAAAAGCTGTCAAGATTATACATGTATATTATTTTTATTTTATTCTGGAACTGCTTGTCTTATATCACCTCCCACTACCACAGCAGGAAACAGGTGTGATGTTATCAGTATTTTTAAAGCATTTAAAAATGCTTCTGATTTTCATAACAACAAGAAAAAGGCAAGCTTAACATTGAAAAAATAAAAACAAGGGCAAGTTTATATGTGTTCCAAGTGGTGTTCTAGTTGTAGACAAAAAGCTTACAATTAGTTGCTGAATCTTTCTCTACTTGTCACCACACTTCACGAGGCAAAGGGCCTCGATGAAAGCTATACCTAAATGCAGTTGTAATGGGAGATTAGGAGAGAATTGGCCTTTTGTTAGTTTCCAGAATGCAGTGAAAACTGTTTAAATTTGCATGTGTTTATTTTCTTCTCACTAGATGGTGCTGTTGGAGGGGGTTTGACTCCACTTACTCCTTGGCACTTGCCCAGCGTGAGCTGGAGCGTGAGCCAAGATTGTGAAAGGATCATCATTTTGAAGAGTCCTGTGTACACTTGGCCCATGTAAAATGGCGCGGGAGAGCTTTTGCCATGAGTCATAAAGAGAATGTGGTATATCTGTGTAAAAATTGATTTTGAAACTACAATGTATAAACGATGGAAAAAAGTAATTTAGAGATGTACGTTCCCAGAGAGGCCATATTTTTCTTTTATTTTCATAAGCAAGGATTTTATGGTGCCAGAACACAGCAGAATGCTGTTATCTCAGCATGATCTAAGAAAATCCAAGTGCCTGATCCAAGGGGATTAAATATTCTGCTGAACCAAGGGATATTTAGTGTGCCTGAAAAAGCTATTTTCTGGTAGGAATCTCATTTCAATATTGATTCCAACCAAATAAAAAAAAAAAGGTATGTTTTTATGATGAAAATATAAGCTCTTTCCAGCTTTCTGTTTTCTGAGTTCCTTTTCTACTTTAGCATACTTCTTACTGAAGAGATGAAACAACTTTTAAACATTAAAAAGTATAAATTAAGGTAAGAAGACAGTTTGTTTTGGGTGGTTAACATTTACTTTATTGGTGTTGAAATTATTCCTACGATGATGAGAAACTGGCACAGAGTCTAAGCCATAAGAAATCTAGGTTTTATTTCTTTTTTAATACAATCTTTGTTTTGAGTATAAACCTTGGGGTTTCTTTCATGAAGTGTCTCGTGGGTCTTGTGAGAAAGAAAGAGAAAAATACCTACAACTTTTGCTTCTGAAGACGGTCTTCACGGAGAAAAAATGGTTCAAATAGTTCAGAGTGGTTCCAGAATTTTTCTTTTCAGGTTATCTTCCTTGGTTAAGAAGGTTGAGACAGAGACTTACAATCTGGATATTGGTACATTTTCATCCTGTAATTTTACAGGATGTAATTAAATCTGTAAGGGATGTCTGGTGATAGATCTGCAGAATGATCTAGTCTACAGACTCTCTCTGAAGAACAACTGTAGCTGAGAAAGGGAAAAAATTTGTCTTTGCAGCCTCAGCAGAGTCCCCTGGTCTGACCCCAAATGAGGTCAGCTGGTGTAGAATATGTGTCCAGTGGACTCATGGTCTTTAATCCTTTTCCTTTGCTGGACCTGCAGAGTGACCTGTCCAGGGAGTCACTCAATGCAACATATCCTTTCTGTCACTCCACTGACAGCTGAAGTTGAGAATCCCAGCTTTCAGTCAAAGTCAACTTCTCTACATTTTAGATTGTTGTAACAAAGCCAACTGCGAGTGATTTGAAGGCTCAGAAAACATGATTAGAAATTAAAATCGCCCTCCCCCTTTTAATTAGGGAACAGTATAGCTAGTAGCTGGAACAAGGAACTCCTCTGGATCTGCACCCAGGTGTTTCTTGCTGCACTTCAGCCTTTGGTTGTGATGTTTGTGGCTGAGCTGTGCTGGCAGATAAGGCGAGTGCTTCTAATCTGCCTCATTGCAGAATCAGCTGCCTTGGTTTGAAATGTTGCTGGTAGTAACATCTTGACTTGATCCAGCTGTTCTCAAAGCAATCCCTTGTCAACTCCCCTGGTCTGTGTAGGAGAATTATGTGTTAAACATAAATCTGATGTTAAAAGGATTTAACTCATTTGGTTCAGGAGGTTGTGTGAACATACTTAAATTCTGTTTCATGTCTGTTCTGAGCAGGTCAAAGGGAGCCAAATCAGATGCATCTAAAGTGGAAACAAGGTTGTCTGTTAGGGACCGCTGAACCAATTAATGAAATGTTTTTTTTTTTTTTTTTTTTTTAAAAAAAAAAAGTAAGCCTGCTGCTATTGTTTGTTGTTGATGAAGTCTGAGCTGAAGAGGAATGCAAGGAAGGAATGAAGAGGTGATATGAAATAAAAGCATGCGAAGACCAGTAAGGGGGAGACGAGCTGCTTTTGTTTTTACATATGCTAAAAATCAAACACGTAGTTTCAAACAACTGTAGTTTCCCTGTAAAATCTGCAGAGGGCAGCATTGGACCATGGTGTGTTTTGCCTGAGTTGGCTAATTCTGACCTTGGATGGTGTCCTGAACTAGATAAAACTGTATTTTGGCAGAAGTGAACTATGAATAAAAGAAATTTTTTTTTTTTTTTCACATGGGCTTGGGGAATTTTATACGAGTAATTAGCAACAATAATTGTGGGAGAGAGAGGTGGAAGAAAAGGGCTGTGTAAACATTGGTGCCAGAGACAACTCTGGCTGCTTTGTGGTGGTAGCCACAAAATTCATACTGTTGGTCTGCCTGATTGCTCATCATGTGGATGGCTTTTAAGGAAAAAAAAAAAAAAAGAGAACAATTAAAGCTTTCAGTGAAATGAATTGGACAAGTCTTTGCATGAAGGAGAAAGAAGTAGTTACTAAACTTGTTAACATACTGAAAGATTTCCATTTGTTATGTCATTCCAGGTATGCTCTTATTATTGTTTTAGATGTTTCCTATTCAGTTGGGATAAAATAAAAATTTTATCTCTCTAAATGTCTCTAAAGTTACCACCAAAAATGATTTTTGATGTATATGATAAGAAGTGATTTTTATAGAAAAAAATGCACCTCTTCTTACATGTATTCCATACATTTCTTCTAGAAGGTCCAAAAGTGTTGGGTTTGAATTCTTATTTTAGTCTGCTACACTGGAGTGGCCTGGATGTAGAAAGTTGACTACTTCCATTTCTGCCTTTTCTACGAACTGTGGGAAAAAAAAAAAAAAAATCCCTTTTCTTGGATTTCTGTACCTGGAGTTGTGTGGTGGCATACCTGAACACTGTCACTTAATATAAAGTCTACAACTACATCTTTGTGCATAAAAGGAATTGGAATTCAGCATTTATCCCCACTGGGATGAGGCGGCTGTGGAGCACCCAGCATTTATTCGGGCTCAAACCTTGAAGACTAAGACGGGCTCCGACCAGAGCGACCTTCCTCCAGCTCAGGGTGGGGCTGGTGGCAGATTGCGGGGCAGCACGAACCACTCCTGATGGATTGGTGCCGTCTGCTGGCTGCTTGGTGGCCCACATGATCTGACATGGTGATCTCCCTCGCTGGCAGCGTGGGGGTGTTGGCCGAAGCCCGACACGAGCACAGTGCCACGTTGTGCTTTCGCACAGTGCGAGCTTCCCAGCTTCTCAGATGTGAGCCACAGTAACGTGAAGGCTTTCAGGAAACGCTGCTTTTATATTGTATGCAGCGTTTCGATAAGCAGGGGGATATGTTCCCCGGGGTTATTGGTAGTTCACCTATTCTCAAGAGCTTGTGTTTGCTCTCATAAGTCACACAGTATACAGGTGGTTTGCTGCTTTATTTTTTAGTATAGCTACTTTCCAATGGCTTGTGTTTAAAGGTGTATCTAAGAAAATGCCATCACTGAAAAAGGTATTTTTCACTTACCATTACATCTGTTATTCACTTTTGTCAAGCTTTCTGCTTAAGGGTTAAAGTTTGGCTAAACTGTTCTGGGGTGTAAATCCACGTCAGACTCAGAACATCCACTTGGTAAACTCTAAAAGAAACATAGTAAACATATTTTCTTTGAAATTATACATATTTTTCACTATTTAATATTTTAGTAAACAAGCGGAGTAATACAAATTCCATCTGGGGAAAAAAAAAAAAATTAAAACTGTGGAAGACTGGTGCATAGTATAGCCAAGCAGTGAAAAGAAAGATTTTTTAAATTTAGGGTTTATCTGGATTAGTGTGTAATGTTTGCAGTGACAGGTGTTTCCTTTATGCCTTGCCCAAATGTCTGGAAAGTAGTTTGTCATTAAGTGCTACATTCAGTGTGTATCTCAATTTCAGTATAACTGGAGGGTCTATGGCTTTGTTAGGTCCTTGTTTTCACATCTGACCTCAGCCAGCTGGAGTCTATTGTTTTAAGCGTAATGTAACAGCTGACATAACATAACGGATATCAAGCTGAAAAACTGAAACAGTGCAGTGAACTGAGGCAAAGGGAGGGGAAAGGGAGAAGCTGGGAAGGAGGGACAGAGACAAAACTAGCTTCATGATTCAAAGTGGAAGCTTGCCGGCTTGTTTTCCCAGGGGGAATTAGCTAGGAAATAATGGGATGAGTCTGTTGAAGTTCTATTTGCAATTGATTACATATGATAGACTACTGAGACAGGTTTGAGTTTGCCAGCTGTCACTAGCTGGTGGCTCTTGAATGGCTTTAAGTGGCCCTTGGTAGGCAAAACTGGAATAAATTCTGCAGGTGTGGTGTAATTGTAGTGCAGAGAAGCAGTGAGTGCCAGTGTCTTAGAAGAAAGGAGGTTCCAGGAGTTAGTAGAGAGAAAATAAATTGAATGCATTAAGAATTTTATTTTACAATGTTGGGTTAACTGAGTTCAATTAACTAGCAAAAAATCCAAAATCAGATGGACTTCTTGGTGGCTTTCTTTTTCTTGGCAGTTTCTAAAGTAAACTTCTATGAGTTTGTTTTCTAAAAAGCTTCATTATTTTGTTTCTTGACTTCTGTGTTTGACAGTAGGAAAGTGCATCTCAGCACTGATCGCTAACTACTCTTGCAAGGGGAATGAGTAAATGAACATCCTGTTAGAAATTTGCCTGACCATGAAAAAAGTGGCAAATGCCTGACTTTGTGCACAAATAAGGAACAAGAACATAGGGAGATTACCCTATTATTTTTTCATATGTATTTATGTATACGCTTATTTGCATATATATTTACATATGGAACATTTTTTTTTTTTAGCAGTGATTTGAAAAAAATACTTCTAGCTGGATTTGATTTGTATTGAGTAGAGCCTCTGGCAACTCTGCCCTACTGAGAGTTTGTTCTGTGGGTTTAGGAGAGGGGAAAAAAATTAAAGTCAAGAGGCTGGGGTTTTTTAATGTATGTGTGCATAGGCAACCAAATTAGGTTCTACATTTACAAGTGAAGTTTTTATGGCATGAAACTTGCAATTGTGCAGTGTGTTTAACTTTGTGCATATGAGTCGTCATCATGACTCCAGTGGAGCTTCCTGTGTGCATAAATATTAACAGGATCAGGATGTAATAGGAAAGGTTTCTTCAACAGAGTCTGCTGGTAGTTAGGGATAACCTAGGAAGCATGAGTTTGATTTATGTGACTACGAACTGTATTTATCTCACATTTAATGTTTTAAATGTATTTCTATCTAATTTAATTTTATTTTGGTAGTATGAAAAATGTCATCATGACTGAAGCGTGAGTTGTGTTAAACTTGTCTAGCACAAAGAGTTTCTAGGATTGCTCTTATTGTAATGTGGGGCCCAGGCCGACTTTATCTCAGTAATCAGAAAGGCCTTGTGAAAGAGTTTATTAGAGCTGTTGATTCAGTGGCTAGTAGTACTTAGCATGGGTATTTACACTTTATCTCAACTTATGAAATAAATTAATTTAGTTGTGGAACTCAGAACGTGGTGTTTGTACTGAGCTGCTGGAGAAGTCTTGATAGCCCTGAGAGCTACCACGTATTGCACTTTCCGTTCCACATTGTGGCATGTCCTATGCCTTGGGAGCAAACAAGGATTGGTGCCCATGTGCCCTGGTAGCCACAGCAGTCAGAGGCTGGGCAACAGAGTAAGTTCTGTAGGCTTCTAACTTGCTTGTAGGGACCAAATGTTGGGACAAATATCCAAAAACTTCTGCGCTCCTCAGCTATCCCAGTTGATCATTGATTTCAGAGACCTGTACCTTAGTGCATTGTCTACAACAGGTATTTCCACATAACCTGTCGAACATGAGCATAACTTTAAGATGATGAAGAACCGAAAGCTGTTACTAGGTCTCAGAAACAGCCGGACTTTGAAGTACTAACAAAGTAACCAAAATGCCTGTTTTCACACCCGGTCTGTGAAAGCAAGCTATGTGCTGCCTCACTTTGATGGTTTCCCTTATGCTAATGGCACTGAGGCTGACCCCTTTTTTCCTCCAGTGTGCTGTTAACATCCTTATTAAGGTACCTTTCAGAAACACTCATTTTCGTTGTTGTTTCTGTCAGCTTGACAGGATGTGTTTACACGTGGAATGCATGCAAAAGGAGTTGATTTACTTGTGCTTTATTCCTCTGCAGCTGTTCCCCAGATCAAGGTGAGAAAGGGTGTCTGCTGTAGAGGTAATTTGTCTGTTCCATGATTCCCTGCAGCATGGGTGGGAACAATGTATTTAGATGCTGGTTTGGCTGTAGTGTTGCAGAACAGTTTTAAATCAGATTGCACGCGTATGAGGACTGACCTCCATCTGGCCTACAGGCAGGGAGCTTGACAGCCACCTTCTAGGAGCTGCTCCAAGTCATTGATTTAGTATATGGAACTCGGAATGAGTTACACTTAGTGGCTAGGGCAGGGGAAAAGGGAGGAGAGAAAATTAAATATTTACTAATCTTATTTCTGTAATGCCTTACAAACATGAATGTACTTAACCTTACAGCGTTCTTGGGAGGTGAATATTAGCAGTTTTACATGTAAAATTGGATGATCCGTAGCTTTTCCACTCTAAGTTGGCTTTGTGAGATAAATCCTTCAGAGAACCCAGGCTGCACTTTCAAGAGTAAGTTTCAGCCTACATAAACTGGCGCTGCCACCTGAAGAAATGATCCTGCTTCTCCATTCCTTGTGCCAACACAAGCATTTGTGCAGCTATGTTGTCAACTGCCTTGGAGAACCCAGATGGGTTCAAACTAACCTTTTTTTTGGCCAGATGAGATTGCTTCTTTTGGCAACAGTGCTGGTTTAAACTGTTTGTGGAGCTGTAGAGTAAGATTTGTTAGCTTTTGATAGTTAAAAGTGTGATGGAAACTTTATCTGCAATACAATTTACAAGCAGACTTGTGTGTTATCCTTCTGAGAAAGGGTATTATTGTTGTTTCCATTACAGCTCATTCAGAAGGCCCTGCCTGTAAAATCAAGTGCAACACCTAGTAGACTGGGGGCCCACACACTCTAAAAGATAGTTCCTACCCTCATAGACCTTGCAACCTAAACAGACAAAGTGGTTTAAAAGGTGAGTGGAAGGAACTGTGAGTGGGCTCTTGCACAGCCAGGCACTGAATCAGAGTAAACAGGGCTTGTACACAAGTCCCAGCTTTGCCCTGATCCACATGTTCCAGTTCAGTGATGGGCCTCAGCAATCACAACACTGAAAAGAGAAATATATGTAATTTCTTGTTTGATTTCTTAACTTATAACTGTGAAAGCTTTTCTTCTTTCCATGAAAGCTGAGGTTTTGACCCTTATTTTACATACTGAAGTAAGTTTGTGCCTCTCATGTATTGATTTGACTGAATAATGAATTATGCATTTTGTTTTCTTTGCATCTGTTTTGCTGCAGGACAACAGGTTATCAGTCTGACAGGTGATTGAGGCCAATTTGACTGAAATTAATTTTTTCCTACAGGTCTAGGCACGCCTACTATAATCCAGAGCTGGTTATTGAATCTGAGTTGGCAGCTAGGCTATCTCTACAAACCAATGCTATTTTGTTCAAACTCAGCTAGAACAGGAAGGGTGTAGATAGGTTTGCAGAAGCATGTCTCTCCGGAAAAGCTTAAAAAGAAGTCATCTGCCAGCTCCTCACTGCTGCCCCTCCATGGGATTTTCCTTTGCCCGGAATCAGATTGTACTGCATTTGCTTTCATAGTCTGCTGCAATGTCTAGCTGCCCCAGAAAGCTTTTTTTGCCACCAAAGATGGCTAAACTTAATTTGGTTGGAATGAAGAAGGCAAAGAGCACTTCTACAACAGGTTACTGTTGTTCACCTTTCTGGGTGGTAATCTCCAAGATGAGAAGTGCAGGAATGAGGAGTTGGGTGGGGTAGTATCTTCAATCTCTATCTGTCTTTGAAGTGATCCTGGGCACGTGGTTGCACATGTCAGTGTAGTCTAGTCCCACAGGGGATAACTGTACTATTATGTCATCATTATTAGTAATACAGTAATAGGCCCATTTGGGTTTGAATTACTGCAGCTATTTTGATAACAAAAAAAAAAAAGCCACAACCAAGCCCCAACCCTCACGTATCTTTATGCAGAATATCAGTACTAAACGTGTGTGTAAAGTAGTCCTGAAATACCAACTTACCTTATAGATTCCTAGCACGTGTGTTTATATGTATATATAAAAATTTTTAAAAGCTGCTTGGATATGAGTGGGATCTTTCAGACATGATGACACGTGCTTTCGTACTCGCGTGCTAGGATTCAGCTCATTAGGGAACCAGTTAAATATTTAACCACGATAAGTCATGTACCTTTTTAAAGCAAACAGAGTTAAAAAGGATGTAAAGAAATAATTCTTCCCTTACTCCTAATTCTGAACTGGAAGCTTAGTGGGTTGCTATCTCATCCACAAGGGAAAAAAAAAAAAAGCCAGAAAATTAGCGGCAGTATACTGACAGTATACGGGGGCAGTCAAACTTTACAATGGTATGTGCTTACAAGTATGTTTGTGATGCAGTGGGTAAGGTGGAGGGAATAGATCTGGGATCTTGCAGACCTTGTAAGCAGCACAGCTTTGCAGCAGTAGTCGAAACTAGTAACTTTGTAAACAGAGACCTGTCTTTATATTTTGGTAACCAAACTAGGAAACTCCATGCTACAAAGTAGGATAAATGCTTTCAAGTAGTATAGTAATAACATAAAATTTCCTTTTCTCTTCTGAATTGATTATGTCAGGTTAATGGCCAATGAGAGTCAGAGGTGAGAAGCTCAGCCATGCATCAAGTCACACAAAAATGCACAGTGTCCATTCTGTCAAACAACAATTCCCAAAACAAACAGGCAGTCTGTCAATCTTTACTTTCTCAAGGTCAAAAAACCACGGTACTGAAATGCTAGTGAAACCATTAAGACGTATTCTGGTTAAGAGAATCTCCTGCTTCAGGAGTTGATTTGACTTTTGGAAAGCATCTGAACTCTGGTTTCTTAGTGTTCAGACCCAAGGGACCTTTAGCTTTCATGTCTCAGGCAGCTGCTTCTATTTCGTAGCTTATGTGCAGAGGTGTTTCTGTCCTTAAAACCAAATCATATCTTTATAGATATGTAATGAGTGCTTGCAGCCCAGAAAGCCTGCGGTGTTCTGGGCTGCATCAAAAGCAACGTGATCAGCAGGTCGAGGGAGGTGATTCTGCCCCTCTTCTCTGCTTGTGAGACCTCACCTGGAATGCTGCATCCAGCTCTGGGCTGCCCAGCATAGGAAGGACATGGAACTGTTAGAGCAAGTCCATGAAGCTGATCACAGCGATGGAGCACCTCTCCTGTGAGGAAAGGCTGGGACAATTGGGATTGTTCAGCCTGGAAAAGAGAAGGCTTTGGTGTGACCTAATTATGGCCTTCCAGTACCTGAAGGGAGCCTACAGGAAAGATGGAGAGAGACTTTTTACGGGGGCAGGTAGTGACAGGACAAGGGGAAATGCCTTCAAACTGAAAGAGAACAAGTTTAGATTAGATATTAGGAAGAAATTATTTTCAGTGGGGGTTGTGAGGCACTGGAACAGGCTGCCCGTAGAAGTGGTGGATGCCCCATCCCTGGAGGTGTTCAAGGCCAGGCTGGGTGGGGCTCTGAGCAACCTGGTCTAGTGGAAGGTGTCATGGCAGGGAGATTAGAACTACATGATCTTTAAAGTGCCTTCCAACCCAAGCCATTCTGTGATCTGTACCTAAACTGCCAAATTCTTCTGATTTTGTGTCTGTAAGTAGCTTTCACTTGGAAAGAAGAGACTAGTGTTTGTAAATATATAAGGAGTTTTCTTTTGGTCACTTTCTCATTACAGTGTAGCTTTTGCTCTTTGTTAGGGAGAGGGAATCAATGATAATTCAGAAAAATATCCTCTGGTGCTTTAAATCTTCATTAGAGGTAGAGTTAGGTAACAGGGTTTTTTAATGTAGGAACTCCTCAGCTGTACAGTGCCTATAGATTTCCCACAAATGTGTGAATTATTGCTACTTACATATGATACATCTGAAAAATAACAGATGAGATTCAGCAGATTCTGCTGCTATGCCTCTTGTAACATAGAATGGCATAAAAATGCAGGACAGCATCATGAATAGTTTTAGTGCCAAATGACTGTTTATTTCAGAGGGAACAATGAGGCAAGCAAGAGAAACATCTTTCTGATGATGGTTACTTGAGTAACCTGAGTAATCTCTTCTGTGAAACAACTGTCTCTCTTTGCTCCTTAATTTGGTGAGGCGTTGATGAAGTTGCTAATAGGTATTCCATTTTTCTTACTATTTGAAGGAGATGTTGAGTTAGAGCTTTTTCACTTTGATAAACTAGTTGCTTTAGGGAGTTGGAGCAAGATGATGGATGCTGTCAGTGAAACCTTTTGTGTGAAGGTGTAAGAGGTGGAGGACGAAATGTCAAGTGGCTTGGATGAGGGATGGAGCATCACTTCTGGTTTTTGATTACCTCTTGGAACAGGGACTTCTTGAGTATTATAATTGCTTAATGAATTGCAGATGTCACTCATTGTGGAACTGTATCTTCTGTCATTCCTTCCCGAGCCTGAACTTAAAAATTAATACTGACTGAAGCAGTCTACAAGGCATGGAGAATTCAAATACACAGAAAGCCGATGGTGATTGAAATTCTGTGGGGGAGGCTTGTGCTGCGTTCCTGCATGTGCACCTAGGCTTTCATGCACAGTATAACTTTGCTTGCATGTCAGCTTTTAAAAATTAAAAATGTCTTTTAATCACTTTTAAATAAATCTTATCCTAAGAGGCTTCGGGACCAAAATTATTGTGAACATTTTAAAAAAAAAATGAAAATTGAACTGGTATGGCAGTTCTTTAAAACTACTACTGTTTTTCTTATGTATTCTTAGTCTTGGATGTAAGGCTGAAAACAAATAGTAAAAATCTTGGAAAATATTTTTGGTTTTCTCATTTTGTTTTGTTTTATTTCCCAGTAAGACACTTTTCACATGCCATGGGACCAGGAGAAAAAACAAGGGCATCTGACTGACCAGCATAGCAGAAGTGATATACAGAACAAAGAAGGCTTTTTATTTGTAATCTCGCAGGTTTTTATTCATCGCAATTCATAACACAGGAAATCAATAATTTTCAGTTATTTTAGTAAAGTAGTATTAGGTCAAAATCTAGCAATTCTTTTAACAAATGAGCTTACTGTAATGTTCCTGGCCGAAAGCTAAAGTTTCAAAGCAATGTGCCTCTCCTTTGATTTATTTATTGTCAGTAGCTTATCAGACCTTTGTTTGAATTAGGAGCCATTGTGGGCAGCCAGAAATTGAACTTTATGTAATATAATCTATCTGTCACTTGGTATCAGTTCCCTAACAGTGATGCTAACACCATTCAGGCTGTAGCATCTGGACCTCACACTTGAGTTTTCAGCCACTAGGTAGGGTCTAATGTTTCAGTGCTTCCATGTAGTTCCTTCCTAGCTACTTCCCATCTGTGTATGACTGTCCCACTTCCCTAGGGGTCAGTCACCAGTGCTGCCAATGTCACCAGACAAGCCTTTTCCTAAGAGAAGATTTTTTTTTAAAAACTGTATCACATGTTAATCTGTGCCAGACTACTAGATTCATTGTCTTCACCTCAAAAGCCAGAAAAATGATAATAAAGCAGAAAGTTGTGGGATTATGCTTGAGCATGTCTCTGAGAGGAATATATAGCTTTTTATTTCATAGTCCAATTACCAAAAAGCAGTTCTTCAGTCTCCTTTAATGATTTAAAAAAAGAAAGGCTGAAGTTTGGAAAGATAAGGTGTGATTGCAGGAAAGACAAAGAGCAAGCATTAGAGTCTCCAGCTGGGTTCTCAACCTCCCTGACAAAGTCAGTTCTTGAAAGAAAAATCTGTAATGGTTAATATACTAAATGGTATTAAAATTTGCAACTAGCCTTCTAACTCCACTAGAACCTTTATGACTGTCAGGCTTTTCTGAGAATGTGCCTGTAGTTATTCCATGCGTTCCTAGAGGGAGAAGACCTTGGAGGAAAGCAGACCAGCCTGTCCGTGTGCAAGAGAAAAATTCACGCATCTCCACTCTGGGCTTCCTGTGAGCTTCCAAGAATGTGCCTCTGTGATTGCTGCAGCTATTTCATATGCTACTTGTGGTGCCTGGAGTTGGCTGTAAGTGAGGTCCTCTTCGTGCTGTGGGCCCAAACATAAAGGCAGGAGGTGGCTGGACTGAAGGACACTGTTCCCCAGATCTCTGCTCTGTTTTTTATGTCACAAAGTACCTGTTGGCACTAGTGATAGAAGTCAAAACCATCCAAAAAATAAGGTATCTTTTCTCATTCACTCCCCCTCTGTGTTTTTTTTCTGTGACTTGAGTTCTTATTTTTGGTATTAAGTCACAAGTTGGAAAGCTTGACTAGAGCCAAAGAGGGGAAATCTCAGCCTGGAGCAGTACTTCTTCTGTCTCTTGAGCAAGTAGCAACAAGGGAATGAAATTTCCCTCAAAACATCTGGCAGAGCTGAGCTGTGCCAGTACATCCATTCCCCCACAGGGAAGGTGACTGACTGCTAGGGTGGGACCAGATCAAAAGGAAGGTGCAGGGAAACGGAAACAGGGGTGAAAAAGGTTGCCAAAATGTTTAAAACATAGTTGCTGCATCTGTCTAGTGGTCTAGCTCCTGTTTTTGGAATAAATTTTGTGAAAGATGCAGTTATTTGTGTTACCTAGTGATACCTAGGTCTAGACCAGCTGGCATAGTTAAAGAGGTTGGGAAAGAAAAGAAGACTGAAGTATTTTGCTTGCACTTCTTGCTTTAAGGTAATTTAGACTAAAAATCTTTGAAGTAAAATAAACACTGTATTTTAAGTACCTGAAAGCATTTGCTATGTTTGCAAAGGCCTTTGCTCTTTGCAGTCTGGTTTTAGGAGATTTGTTTTTTGTCTAGAAGAAACAAAAATATTTGTGAGCTCGCTTTTGACTCCTGGACTGCCAGGAGTCCTATTCCATGTGAACTGGAACTGTACAAAGTTTCATTTTAATATGAGTCCAAAGGAGAGATACAGTGTTAATGGAGCAATCTCTAAAAGCTACATTAAAATATTTCTGTCAGTGGCTTTCAAGAATGATGGGTTTTATTTGTTTCGATTCCCCTTCCTGTACTGCTGCTGTTCCAGTTGTCACTAAGAGAGGTCTTGATGTAGGTGCTGTTTAGAGGTTGTCCTCATGAGCCTAAATAGGCAACTTCCTCTGTGGAAGAACTGAGGACTGTCCCTGAAAGTCACAGAATCACAGAATATTCTGAGTGACCTTCAAGAGTCTCTACAACTCTTAAGTGAATGGCCCATATGTGGGTCAAACCCATGACACTGGTGTTATTAGCACCTTGCTCTAACCAGTTGAGCTAATCTTGGGGTCATGCTCTTGTGTGTTTGTCACCCCCTGAAACCTGGAGCACCTTTCAGATCTTTGAAATGTTCAGTGGTGCTGCACTGTGAAGTCTGTGTTCATTTGGTGTAATTAATTCAGCACAGATAGATTTATTATTAGCCATGGAAACCCTGTGAAAAATGCAAACCCTGAAGTCAGATGAAAAGTGGCATTTTTAGCTGCATTTTATTTTAATCTTCCCTGCCAGCTGCACCATGAGTGTATATGGACCAGACCTGAAAATGCATTTGTAATCCAGAAATGTCTGCCTGCAGCACTGTTTTTAAGCTTTATCAGATACAAAGGTTTCACTTGTAATTTAAAAGGGTGAGCTACAGATGCTTATTCCCTACTAGATCCAGGTTTGGTACCTACCTGTTATATTATTCAATTGAAATAAAGTTATGACCTTTTGTGAAGCTTTGGAGTTCATAGAACTATTGGCACTCTGATTCAGTGTAGCATTACTGCCAATTCAGAGTAAAGAACTATGTTTTCATCTTTCTGCACTATAAATGTGTGAAAGGACTGTCCTGTAACCTAGTGATTTGTTTTAAATGTTCATCTTTGCCCTTCAGTTTAGGTACACGTGCACGGAACACTCTGCTTATCTGTGCTTTGTTAACTCACGTGGGATTCTTATTCTGCAGTCATTTGTGTTTGTGTACCCTACAGTTTAGAAGGAACAGTTAAGAGCAATTGAGAACACTGAGTGTAGAAAGATAATATTTGTTCTAAGGAATGTGTCAGAATCACTGAACATTATCAAATGAAAAATTATGGCAATTAATTACTGATGTGTTGGGTTTGTGTGGCAAGGTTTTGGTAGTGGGGGACTACAGTGGTGGTTTCCATGAGAACCTACCAGAAGCTTCCCCTGGGTCCGACAGAGCCAATGCCAGCCAGTTCCAAGATGGACTCACTGTTGGCCAAGGCTGAGCCCATCAGTGTTAGTGGTATTGCCTCTGGGATAACATATTTAAGAAGGGGAAAATGTTGCTGCATGACAGCAACTGCAGCTGAAGGGAGGAGTGTGAATACGGGAGAAAGAACTCTGCAGGCACCAAGGTCAGTGCAGAAGGAAGGAGAGGAGATGCTCCAGATGCCAGAGCTGAGGTTCCCCTGCAGCCCGTGGTGCAGACCGTGGTGAAGCAGCTGTTGTGCCTCTGCAGCCTGTGGAGGTCCATGGCAGAGCAGAAATCCACCTGTACCCCATGGAGGACTGAGTGCTGGAGCAGGTGGATGCCTGAAGGAGGCCGTGAGTCCGTAGGAAGCCTGTGCTGGAGCAGGACCCTGACAGGACCTGTAGACCCATGGACAGAGGGGCCCATGCTGGAGCAGGTTTGCTGGCAGGACTTGTGACCCTGTGGGGGACCCACACTGGAGCAGTTTGTGAAGAACTCCAGCCCATTGGAAGGACTTATGTTGGAAAAGTTCATGGAGAATTGTCTCCTATGGGAGGGATACCATGCTGGAGCAGGGGAAGAGAGTAAGGAGTGCTCCCTGTGAGGAGGAAGGAGGGACAGAAACAGTATGTAATGAACAGACCTCAACCCCTATTCACTGTCCCCCTGCCCTGCTGGTCAGGAGGAAGCAGAGGATTTGGAAGTGAAATTGAGCTTAGGAAGAAGGGAGGGGTGGGGGGGCAAGTGTTTCAGGATTTGGTTTTATTTCTCATTGTCCTACTAAACTGATTTCCCCAAGCAAAGTCTGTTTTGCCCATGATGGTCACTGCTGAGTGATCTCTCCCCATCCTTATCTTGAGCCATGAGCTTTGTTG
Source organism: Oxyruncus cristatus (assembly GCA_013399855.1). Taxonomy (NCBI): domain Eukaryota; kingdom Metazoa; phylum Chordata; class Aves; order Passeriformes; family Cotingidae; genus Oxyruncus; species Oxyruncus cristatus. The sequence continues at coordinate 992,048 of VXAY01003304.1, forward strand.
TATTTTCTCTTCCTGATCAGTTGATAAAGGAGCTTTGGTGGGCAGCTGATGTCCAGTCAGGGTCAACCCATCTCTACAGGTTGTGTAATGAAGTCAGAAAACACCTTGAAGTGTGAGAATGTGATTCTGGTAAAGAGAAATACACACCAGACTAAAAATGGACCAAACCCCTCCCAAAAGACTTAACCTCAAGAAAACAAGCCACACAGAAGTCAGCAAAATCTATTCTGATGTAAAATGCTTCATTTTCTGGTAATTAAAATACTAAAGTAAAACTCCTAAATTTATTCAAATAGCTTTTGCAATAGTAACAACCATGCATGAATTTCTCTACTGTCTTCTGAAATACTTACAAGGAAAAATAGTTAAATCCTGGTTTTGCCACTAAATTCTTCAAAGAAACCCCCTAAAAAACACACAGGAAAGGTTTGTGTACATGACAGAATTTTGCTTGCTTGTGTTGTTAGTGCTTGATTTCGTTCTTTGAATGTAAGGTTATTTTTAAAAGCTAAATTTTTCTGGCACCTACCCAGATTATGTTCTTCAGAACTCTTTAGTATGGGCTAAAATAAGCAGTAGTAGTTAAACAAATGTGGCACAGTCAAAGCAAATGCTTTGATCAAGTATTGTTGATAAATGTACTGTTATGGAAAGCTTAAAGTAACATGTTTTATTTCTGCCTTTCTATAATGCGTGGCATTAGATGAGTCAAAACAGGTGGATTCTAAAAATTAGGTACATGTTTTAGAAATTGGTGATTAATCAAGCATTATAGAAGTGCAATGTGCATGGTTTTTGGTTAAGTGCATTTAAAAGCACATTTGGCAATAAATACATCATTTAGGTACGTAACCGAACCACTAATTTAAGGAAAAGGTTCAGAGAAGTTATGACCTTGTCTAACCTTTTGTAGGTATATTGAACCTAGCTACTTATTCCTGTTTGGATAGAGATTTCAGCTTTGGGTAGCATTTATAGCTTTCTCAAGCACCTGTACATTGCAACTTTCTGCAGGGGAATATCAAAGACTGCAGCTACAAGAGTCTTATGCTGCAGGTTGTCCTCTTGATATTTGAGATACCATCATGTTGCTTGCCACGTCTTTTGCAGCAGTAGGGTCTGCAGTGATTATGATTCAAAGCAGTGTGCCTTCTTGACAGAGAAAGGCATAACTGTTGATTTTAAACAGGGAGAGACCTTTGCCATCATATAAATACGTTAAGGAGCTTTCTTGTGCCAAAAACTTAGATCTGTGATCTGCTAGATACAAGCTACTTGATGAATTGGCACAAAAAGCAACAAGTTAGCAGTAGCAGCTTTTAAATATGTGTTGCATCACAAAACATAATGCCGAAAAATGAAGAATATCTGTATTTTTAAGTGTTCAAGATCTGAGCTGCATAAATGATGAGAAGGGGCTCTAAGATGATGTGCTGTGGTGATCCTGTCTGAGAAAGAAATCCTTAAGCCAGAAAACATAAGATGGTTTCCACTGAATTTAATATCAACGGAGCCAAAAATTCACCTGCCCATCCCCCTGGGTGTGATTTGTTCCCATAAGAGGTGGGAGAGAGTCATCTGCAGTGGCTCCTTTGCTGCTGCAGTTGTTCACAGTCTGAATCATTTGTTTAAACTTTTGTTGGTCTCAGATTAACTTAATACAATAGAATGAGAATTTTATGGCCTGCTGAAGAGCTGGCATGCACTCACTTCTTTTATCCCTCCTGTTGGACCTGGCAGAAAATCAGTGCATTTACCTCACAGTGACATGGCAAAGCTCTTTCTTGGCTTGGGTAGTTTTTTGTTTGTACTTGATAGCTGTCAGGAACCTGAGTGCTGCTTTTGCATGAAACTCAAGTGTGAGCACATGCCATCTAACCTGAGGCTGAGATGTCAAAGTTTGGGCCTCAGTGTGTTTCTGGAGATCCCCTCTCCTGCACAGATTTATGGATATGCAGCCCTAGGTTTTCCATCTAAGAGCAGAAAGTGAGGTGGGATGAATGCAGGATTGATTGTATTTCTGAAATTAAATACAAGCTTCTAAAATAGCTAAAAAACATGGGTGAATCTTTCTGATGTAGGTGAAGAAGTGTCAGTTGACATATGTCTTGTCACCACTATCTCTCGGACAGATTATGCTTAAAAGAATCCAGCTTTCTTTACAGTTGAGCAGATTTTGCTTCGAGTGCTTACATCACTTTGGAAGATAGGATAGGGGTTGCTAAACACCTGAAACACTTTGCAGTGAAGACTTTGTCTCAGGATATAATGCTTATTGCATGCTATATGATGTAGCTGTAGCATAGCTACGTCAGCCAAAGATGTTGTGCCTTGTGATGCAGCCCCTGATTTTAGGGTCCTAAACGTCCTCAGGAGAGCTAATCAGCTTGGTTGTTTTTCTCATTTAAATAAAGTCCTTGTGCTTTCAAAGCATGATGAAACAAACAGATCTGATACCTCACTCTCCTTTGTTGTATGCAGTTGTATTTTATTAAAAATACACAGTTCTGTAATGCCATTGCAGTACAATGTCTGTGTTGCAGACTTAGAGAGAATGGTAGGGATGGTTGTGATATAATGTCCAAATACCAAATCAGCATGGGATTTTTCTAGCAAAATTGCTTTAAAACAGAAAAAAACCCCAAAAAACTAGCACTTTGCTTCTGTGGAATATAAGTGCCATGACCATCTCTGGAAAGACTAGCATTCTTCGGAGTTTGTGAACTCCCCCCCAAAATGAGAAGTCAGCTTCATGGTCTTCTTGCAATAGTGGTGTATTCAGGGGTTCATTGAAAACCTTTTTTAACATGCTGCTTTCCTGTCTTCATTGCTTTATATTTTATTAGAGCTTAAGGGATCTTTAATCTCAAGCATCCATAACCCTTTGCTATGGCTGGACTGTTGAGGGTAGCTACCTGAATGTAATGAACAAACTCACCATGAAGTGGAAATTGCTGTGTAGATAAGGTCTAGGGAAATTGGGTTTAAATGCAGAAAGCAGTAAGATGTAATCTCCCAAGAGATCTGAAAGGAAATCTGATTGCACTGGCAGATTTAGAGAGGAAACATTGATTTTCACTGATGTAGTTAATTCAGCTTTTACTTATCTTACATGTCACCAAACAATCATTCTGTCTATAACTGCAGTACTGGGGGAAAAAAGATATGTAAATGTTCTTTGATAAAGCCCCATATATAAGCCCCTATGTGCCTGCAAGTTCTTCATTACAGCCCTGTCCCTCAGCACAAGCCACAGGGTGGCTGTTATGTTGATTGGTTAAACACACTGAAATGTTCCTCTTGGAGTGCCCAGCACTAGAGACTGTCTCTGCTTCTTGCTCGTGGATGTTTTCTTCACTTGTAATTTAAAATAGGAAATTAAAGCCCTATTCTTCAGTACAGTGCAAAGGAAAGTGTTGGTAGAGATCTTGCAGGCAGCTTGAGATGCTGGAGTTTTTTCCCACTCAGGTCACGCTGGAGGACCAGCAATGGCTGCCCCCTCATCTGTAATTCCTTTGTTATCATAGCTCCTTGCTTAACCCTTAAGGCAGGTTAATGCCTTTCATGTTCGCTCTGGTCTGATACCTGAGTTTGGGACACAAAAAGCCCTCTGCAAAGTGTCTGGTGATGCTGACTGGCAGGGCTCCTGTAAAAGGAAAGTGAGGAGGAGACCGGCTGCTTTCTCTGTACTGCTCTAGGCTGAGCAGGCTCTTATTGTTATTTCTGGATGTGCTGATTCAGCACGGCAATGGTGCATAATATATACAAAATATGAGTGGCTACATATGTCAGATTAAGAAGTAAACAAGCCAGAGTGTGCCCTCCCATGTGTATTTATATAGCTCACTGACATCAGCAGAAGCTACATACATCTGAAGGCAAATTCAGCCTGTGCAATAAGTGGAGGGAAATGTTCTTTAAGCCAAAGCAGCAGAGACTGCATATCCTACATTTCAGTGAACATCACTTGTAACTGCCTTTATACATACCCTACTTACATTGTATATCTAACCTTAGCGATTAGCGCCTGTGAGGTATAAAGTGGTGACAAGCTGTACCTTTCTGTAGTTGCTTAAGAGTTACAAATAGGCATGACTGAGTAGTGGAAGGACATTGAATTATACATCCTTTAATTAATAGGGTAATGATTTGAGCTATAAAATAAACACTAGCTAGAGCTCTGTGCTATGTGGCAACCAGGTTGAGCCATGGGGTTGCTGGAATTATTCTGAAATGACTCAACTTTGTTTTTAAGTGAGAGAGATAATCCTGAGAAAGCTCTCTATGTAGGCTCCTTGTGCAGTTAACATTTTAAACACTCCTTTGGCTTGTTGCTATGACTTCAAAGATACTCTAAAGCCTTTGTTAAATTGATCATTAACTCTGCAATGTTATAATTAGACATCTGAACTTGGCTGCATTCAAAAAGAAAATGCAAGAATGAAAATCCTGACCAGCGTTGTTTCTCTGCAGCTCATCAGCATGGCCAGAGAAGGATTAAAGTTCCACAGGAGTTAAAAAGCAATGGGGATTGAAGGCATTAACCAGCCTTACAGGAGGGATAGGGAGCCATTAATCCATAAAGTTTTTCTTTGAAAGTATGGAGTGAGAATAATGTCAGGAACCTGAAACGGGTTACTGCTGGAGATTTAAATTTAAGCTCATAAACCATTTTGATGGGAATGCTGGGGTGGAAGCGTGAGTTGGGGAAGCCTTAAGTTTCCAGCCTAGCAATTGAACACGTTGCACCAGTCAGTAGTGCCGCCACTGACCTATTCTGATCCTGCAAAACCAGAGGAGGAAGCGCCATGAGGCGGCTTTAAACAATAGCAACGAGCCCAAGCAGTGGCTGGGAAGATTGAGGGTTGGATGCTGCAGTTAAAGTTTATGAGGTCTGGGGCTGGGAGAAGCTCGGTCCTACGTCTCCCACTTTCTTTCCTCAGTCTCTCCTGATGGAGTCGAGACAACAGCTGGTAGCTACTATAAGCCCGGCTGCAGAGTGGATGGGAAAACTTGTCTCCATAGTAACAGAGCAGGCACTGCGTGTGCTGCTCCTGCTCGATCTGGGGAGTAGCTGGCTGAAGACATCTGGTCGGTGTAGCCAATTCTCAGGGGAAATTAGCTCATTTCATCTGATAGTAACCACAGAAACTTTTGAATTGGTTTAATAGTATGATGCTGAACATGAGATAGAACCAACTGGTTCAGCAGTTTTGAAAGTCAAAGATTATCTAACTACTTTAAGATAAATATTTTTGTAAGGAAGACTATTGCTTATGCTCATTACCTCCCCCCCGCTCTTCCCATGGTGATGTTTCTGTCTAATAAGAGGTGATTCTTTAGTGTAGGGTGGGTTTTAGGGCCTTAAAGACAGTTTTCCTCTTTCTAAATATTTATTTCTTTTGCTTTCAAGAACTCTTTTTATTATACAGTGAACCTTCTAAGCCTTTCATCTTACTGAAGCTCTATGTAGTATCAGATAATGTCTGTGTTAACATACTATGGCTTGTACTCTAGAAAGTTCACTGCCCACCCCCTAAATCTTGAGTCAATTAACTCAACTGTTTTCAAAAGGAATATTCTGAACAGTTATATAGTTACAAATAAATCTCAAAAGAACTGGTGAATATGTGTCGAAGTCTTGAGCTATTTAGCATCAATGAAATAAATTACAGATCATAATTTTGCATACAATACAGGAAAATTCCCAGTTGATTTTTGCAGAACAAATTCTGCATCCAATATGCAGACACTATACTGAGGATACGGCGGTTGGGCATGCTGTTGGGTTTTTTTCCTGTTTACTATAAAATTTATCAGCTCATGCCCTCTGTGTAATATTCAGAAATATGGAGGAAGTTGAAGAATGGAAACTTTTTTTTTTCCATTTACACATTAGTACATCACTCCGCATTTTTTATATGCCAGTAAATGAGTGTAGTGGATGATAGCTTTTCTGGGAGAATAATGCATGAAGAGGCCCAGGAGGAATATTCTAAATTTGTGAGGCACAAAAAAATGCTTGATCTTCCATCACCCCCTACCCACTACTGACACTTACTCCTGGTTACACATATGTGAACTCAGTGGGTTGCTCATGAACTAGAAAATGAAAATGTGTGGACATGTCTGAACTGTGTGTCTCCCTTCATGGAAGACCAAAAGAGCTGTCAGTCTGTGAGAAGCCCTACCCTGGATTTCTATTTGACCATGTGGAGTTGAATGTGAGAAGTGTGTTCAGCTCTGCTGGACAACAGGAATAAATGGTTATATGGAGAATAATGCAGCCTAGCTGCTGTAGTTCTTAAGAAAGAGCAGGGAGATCTAAAGGTCTTAGCAGAAATCTGAGAAATGTTTATCGTGAACAAAGGGGCCTGAGCTCCCTAAACCAAGTCAGACAAGTGCAGCAGATGTTCAAGGACCCCAGGTGGGTTATATGGAGGTTAATAAACCAGATGAGCTGCAATCAGTTAATGAAAGAAGTTTAATCAATCTGAGTTGATTCAAAAAGTGACTGCCTGATGAAGGCATGTACCTTACTGAATGGGGATTCATTGGATTGCTTTCTCTGCTGAGCTTGTGCTCTAATGAACCAAGAGTTATTTCTCTCTGTGGAGTTATACCATGGAAACTTGGTGTCAGAGTCTTTTTCCCCTCCAAAGCTTTTCTTTCCTACCCAGGAACAGTCACTTAATATGAAGTAGCATGTGGGTTGGTGGTGGTAAAGAGGGCATGGAGGAAGTCTTCCCTGTTTCACTCTCGACTTCTTATTGAGTTTCATGGCAAATGAACTGTCCTTGAAACTGAAAAATAAACCTCTTGGTTTCATAGTTTAAAATATCTTTCTGAAAGGGATTTGCATTTAGTCATTCTTATTTTGGTAAACATAGGCTACAGGAATCAATATGAAAAATTCTACTCAATCAGAGAAAAATGATATTATTATAGAAAGGCTTAGCATGCTAGGGTGCCTTGGGGGTCTTGAGGCAAGTAGTTGTTGGCCTTTCTAAGTTTTGTTTGCTTGTTTGTTTTTATGAAGCTTAATGGCTTCATTTGAAACTTGCAGTACTCCTCCTGAAGCTGGGTGTTGATAAAAATTAAAGAATTCCACCAAGTGTGATTGTTAACATGAAATCTCAGGGTATAAAGAGGGTATGTGTTTTCTGCTGGGCTCCTTACTTTCACAACATTTTCAGGAAGTTTAAATCTCCTCTGCTATGCCTGGCCTTCTGATCTGTCCAGATCAACTAGTGGATTTGGGAGTTTTGAGAGGGAAACTGGAGGTAGACAAGGTAATCACATGGACCTCTCTAGGGAGACCAGCCCAAAAATAGAAATTCCCCACAAACATCTCTGTCAAGTGAGAACTGATAGTAAATTTCCTCTGCGTTTCATACCATTGCTCCGAGTTGAGTTCAAAGCAGTTCTTCCAGGCTGACCATGATTTTTTTTTTTTTTTGCAGCTTTTTGGACGTCTGTTAATTAAGTTAGGTAGTATAAGCCAGTCATATAGGCTGTCCCTTCATGGAAAAGAATAGGTACTGCTAAAAGCATAGCTGCTTACAACTTAAGGAGCCTAGGACACTTGAGATGGATTTCCCCTTGTATGTCCCTGTTTCTCTCCATTAACTATAGAAAAGGGTATGCATTTTTACTCTATTCAAGTACTTAGAGTTTTAACTCTCCATAAAGTCACTTTCTAGCCAGGAAGTTAATACTAATTTAGTTAATAATCAGTATTAAGATTAATGTTGTTTGTATAATTGTTTTGTAGTTATGGACATGCTTGGCAATACATCACCTGTGGTCATAGAGGTTTTTAACAGTTTAGCTGGTGTTTGGAACAGCTACAATTGCATTTTTGATGCCTGGCTGCGTGCTGGCTTTTGTTTGTGTTTTCCTTTCATGAAGCATAAATTGTTGATCAGGTGGCTAGGTACTTAGATGTGTAGTGTAAGAGTGTAATCTTCCCTTTTCAACAGATAGGTTCAACTGGCTTGTTTGTTATGGATAGCAGCTTGCTTCAGGGGTCATCCCGTTGACTTGGATGGGGATATTCAAGAATAAAGTGTTGTAGAGTGAAGAGGTGTCAGAAATCACGTCTATCTGATGTTGCATGGGCATCTTAGTGTTAAAGTCTCAAGCTGAAGTCTAATCCAAATGAAACAAAATGTCAGAAGTATTATTCCTGCCAAAACTCTGAATAGCTTCTTTTATCATTGAGTCCTGTGATTGTGTTGGCTCACAGGCAGAGTTGCACAATGTACTGAGCAGCAGTCAGAGGTACAACCTGAGCAAAAGAAGAGCTTCTCTGCTCTCAAAGAGGAATAAGTACTTCAGTGGGGTCCCTTTGAGCCTGAGTTCTGACTGAATTATCTTTGTATTTATTTTGACAGTAAAACAGGTTGAAAAAAACACCCTACTTTCCCTACTTTAAAGAGTAAAAAGAACTACAGAACATGAAGTTAAAAGGAACTCCTTGAATGTTGTTAAGGATTCCAAAAGTAGTCTTTAATTGCTGCCAACACTAATTCGGCTGGAATTTCTGTGGAAAACATTAGTGTGGTAGCCATTTTATATACAAATAACTCCAGTCTGCAATAGATTCCCCTTGCCCAAGTTTGTTCACTCCGTTCTCCATGTTAAAAAGAAAAAAATCCATGTTTAACACTGTGCTTAATATTGAAACAGTCAAAAATGACTTCTCATAGCAGTGCTGGAAATCACACAAAATCACACAATGGTATTTACTTGGCATTGTTTATTCTACATCCACCATTGTTTGCTATCTTCATAAAGCTAAAAAATAATTGAATTTAATGAAGAGAGAATTTCCACAGCCTGCAAATAATTCACAGAATGTTTAGAGAGTGCATTATAGTGTTGTTTAGAGTAATTTAGCATGCGAGATGAGCACACTTCATGTCTTCATAGCATGAAATATTCATTAGTATTACTCAAAGTTGTGAAACCACAGATAATATTACCAGAGAGTTTCTATCACTTTTTGAGCACCCTAAAGCATGCTGTTTAAAGAGACACAATGTTTCTGGCTTTAACACTGTGCCATTTGGGACAAGTAATATGGTTCATGATAAGAGAATTCTCTGATGTAACATGATAGGGGCAGATTTCTAATTAGGAAAGCTTTATTGATGGACTTATTAAACATGTGCATTCATGTCATCAGCTTTGGTATCCCGAGTGCAATAGCTTATAAATATTCAAATACCCAGTTATAGAGCACAACTTTACCATACTTTCATGTCTAATGGGTTTTCTTTGGCTATCCAGCTGATGAGGAAATTGTACACAAAGCAGTCCCTTATGTGCTTTCCTCGTGTAATGTAATTGTTATTAATTACACCCTGAACAAGTATTAGCGATTGACACTTCCGTACAAAGTTAAATATACAATGTGCTGTGTGTTGGGGAAAGGGGAAACACAAGGTTGTCATTAAAGCCATTTTTGGCAGAGCTGGGAATAGGATGCAGAACCAAGCATGGCAGGCCCACTTGTTTTATCCACTGAGAAGGAAGTCACCTAATGGGTGAGTTTGGTTTTGCTGCCATTCTCTCTTCAGCAGAGCAGGACAGGCAATTAACCTTGATTTCCATGTTTTAGCCACTTTTACTGATGCTTTAAGAAAACTGAAAAACTACCCAAATTGACCTGCAGTTTAAGTAAACTCTTCCTCCTGTAAGATCTGTAAGGTTGGCTAAAACCTTTGACATTCGATCATTTCTAGAAGTCTTGGCCACTTGAGATACTGTTTGGTAAAACTATTAGAAAAGCTTGTAACTTAAACTCTTTATGTGCACTATTCACGTGTCCGTATTTGGTGGCTGTGCACCCTCCTTAATCATACGCATACTGAGAAAATATTGCTTTAAAAGAACATTGTATAGTGGAAAAAAACCTTATCACCTCTCAGTAATAGCATGATGCAAAGAATGTCACACGTTTCAGTTATTTGTCACATAGAGAAGTGTTTTGCATAGTGGGTTAGTAAATACTAAGGCTGAGTATCTTTAAGGCAAGGAGTCACCTTTCCTTAATGTAGCCTTTTGCTTCACTTCTCTTGAGACAACTGGTACAAGTGTCAGTTCTTACTAGTTCCCCTGTTGTTGAACAAATCTTTTTGTGTGGGATGAGCATTGTTGGTTCCAGTGGGTAATCTTGACTCTCTGGTTTGGCAAGTGAGACCTTTGATGTCCAGACTAGACTTACAGGTTCTTTGAGAATATTGCATCTGAAAGAATGGGATCTTGAGAGGCTTAAACAGGACAGACACACTAGAACCAACTTTTTAAAACAGTGAGTATTGAAAACTGCAGAGAAGATATAAAGAGTAGGCTAAAACACTGGGTGATCTTTTGACATTAAAAATACCCTGCTCAAAACAAAAAAGGTTTTGTAATTACTGACAGAATTCGTCTGACTGTGGAATAAGACTGACATTTGCTTCATTACATAAGGTATTGGAAAAAATTTCTTTGGAACTTGGGTGTTTACAAAGATGTGAAGTTACTAGTTTAAGCAACAGTAAATCTCAGAATCAAAGAGAAGGGCCTAGGAAATTCAGCTATTCCTAGAAAAAAACCTTCCATGAATCACCTGGAAGTATAACTCACATAAAGAGCAGATATGCCTCAACCTTTTGAAAAATGAGCACAATAAGAAATGCAATAATACCAAGTTTTGCTCTACTGCTGCCAGTTGGATGACATTCATTGCCCAATGTTTCAGCACAGAAAAGGCTCATCTGTGTCCCTAAACCATATTCCTTGTACCCATCCCTTTAAGATGCAATTGTTTTTTTCCTCTTCAAGTACCACTCTAAAGAGGGGATTCTTCTGGTTGGGTGGCTTTTACTTGCTACTTCAGCTGCATGCTAGACTGTGCATTGTTGCAGAGTCTTTAGTTTATTCTTGACGTGTCCTAGACATTACTTTTACAAGGTAACTCCTTTTCCAAAGAGTTTTTTTGCAGTGCAGTGTTACTGAATTCTGCCAAATATCAGTTTGTTGGTTTTGGGTTTTTTTAAAATTCATTCCATATTATGCCCATTAGTTTCCTGAGGTATTTGATGTCTTGAAGCTCAGACCAGCTGCCACTGAGAAGGGCATGGCTTTTTAAAGTATTTTTTCCTTCCAGCAATGAATAGTGCACTTGTCCTTTATTTGTAAAGGGAGCAGAGGAAAGGTGATAGTGAGAGAAGGGAGTTTCACAGAGCTGGAGTTCTCCTTTCGTAACTGAATTCTGCAAAGAGCTGCCTCTGCACCATTTATTTATGTTGGACCCAAAACTGATAGAAACATGAATTCAAGTAAAAATATAAGTCTTTGCACATAACGGTAGCTTGGTTAATGGGGTATGCAACTTCAGAGAGATCTGGCTTATATCTTAATTTTGCAAATGTAAGTTTAGTTTGGTCCGTTTGGAACGTTATTAAAGCCCTAGGGAGAGTTTGCACTGAGTTAATCATGTGCTTTGGCTGGTATAAATTAGGTTCCCATTTTGGTATGCTGTAATCCTGATGCGCTGAATGATAGCCACAACTGTTTAATGCTCACTGATTGGAACGGGCGCAGGAAATCGGCACCAGCAGGAAGCTACTTGCGTTCAGTATGTGAAACGTATTTGCCGCTTAGCTTAAAATGCTGACTTTGTTGCCTTCAGTTACGTTTATTTTGCATGTCAAATAATTCTTCTATCCTCCTTCACAAATTTTAGAGGCAACTGTAAAATGCTGACTGAATGGGCTGTGTACATATGGCATCTGAGAGGTTTTTTATTAGCTTCAACTGGCACATGTGTTTTCCTGTGAGGAGTATTAAGTGCCTGGACTGCAGGTTTAGTGTGTGACTGTTTTTGCAGCTGTGTGGAAGAGCATGATGCGTATTCCCTGGAGCAGACCTGGGAGGGAGCTCAAGTATGTTGAGGCAAAAGCAGGTTGTGTTTATGGGAGCGTCAAACAGAAATATGGCACTTGAACCCTTATCAACACGGAGCCTGTTACCGGCATCTGAACGGCTGTCACCCAGGTGTCTGAAAGGAATACCCTGCCTCTGGCAGCGCAGGATTTTGTTTCAGAACTTGATGGCTTTATACTGGAACTCTGTCCTGGCAGTCTGGAAAAAAAAAGAAAGTTTTCTTTTCTCCCTTTGTTAGCTGGAGGGGACTGAAACCAGTGTTAGTTTTAACAAGAACTAAATTTCAAGTAGACTATTATCGAAGAGCATGGTCACTGCTCAGGCCAGAAATCTTACTTTTGGAGGATGAATTTTAAAAAGATGCTGCTTCTAGAAAAAGAGGATATCATGATTATATGTAGAATTACTGATGTCCTGCTTTTGGTGACCTCTCACTCTTCTGGAAATGTCTTCCTTCTGGAACATGTATCGCATCCCAGAGAGTCCCATAAAGCTGAAAACCACATAAAGGAGCAGGAAGGCTAGGGCTGAGAAGCCTGAAGCAAGGCTGTCTAGCACACAGTAACATCCCATAACTCACTTCTTGGAGGGAGGGCCAGGCCTGGGGAAGATGTTTTGCCTGCACAAGAGAGGTAAGACGTTAGAACTTCATCAGACAGAACTCCTCTTCTGTATTGGCTTTTGCAGGAACAAGTTATTGAAAATAGCCCATAATAGCTCCTTGGATTTAGATGTGGCGGCCTCATGATGTCACTGTGCATATCCAGCTGTACTTCTATCCTCAGTGCTACTTATCTTGTTGTCTTGGAGCATTTATGTGGGAGAGGATGGTGAGTAGTGGGTTTCTCTGATTTGGAGTGGCGCTAAAGACTTCATGTGGTTTTCTCAAAGCTTTATGAGAAACCTGTCACAAGCTCTCATCTCCCCTGTCATTTCAGTCTTCTTGACTCCCTACCACGGGAATGAAGAGGAACATTTCTACAGCTCACAGGCATGTTTGCTCTTTGTTTGGACTCTGGATAGTGCCCTTGAGTTGAGAAATCTTTGGAAGGTCAGAATGTCTGTGGTTAAGGTTGAGATGACGTATGATGTTCAGTGCTGTCAGATTTGAACGAGTGAGATGGTCAAAGAACCAGAAGAGCTACAGGGTTCAGGTTTACTGCAGAGTGAAAATGTAGATATCTTTGGTCAATTGGTGACTGTAGAGGGGGGAGAAAAACAGCAAAAATCAGAAGATTAATTTCATGAAAACATATTTTCTTACAGTCTTTGTATTGCAAGTTTCTAGAGAGCAAAATGTGGTTCCTATATTTTCTACTTTATAATAAAAAAGTATTTCCTTTCATGTCTTAAATCTACAGATCGTTCTGAAGACATGCATCTTTTGTTTAAAAACTCTATACATTAAAAAGAAGAAAAAAAGCCACTAAAATTTAAACACAAGATGAAACCTGGCGCAGTTAGTGTAAAATATGACTGTTGAAAAAGACCGTTTTTCTAATAAAAAGAGATGAGTAAGGAGGAAAAATGAATGTTATATTTGCCACTTTTCAAAATCACAAAATAGATTTTTTGATCAATGCTCTTTCTAATTTCTGTTTTAAAATGTGTTGTTGCTTCCTCACTGCTATCACTATGTGGCCTCAAACAAAAAAAAAAGTACATTAATAGGTCTGAAACCACTAGATTTCAAGTGTTACTGTTGTCAAGTTGTATAGTAGGTGACCAGAACTTGACCATTACATCTTAAAAATGCCATCCACCCTTACATTCTCTTTTAAATATACTGCAGGTTAAATTGGGCAGATCATGACCAGATTCTTCCTTTTGTGTGGCTCTGCTTACAGATAAGAGACATTGTGCAATCTTTATTTTTTCTCAGAAAGGAGTAGTGTTGTAAAGTAATAGTCTAAGGGTATAGAAGATACAGTTTGCTGGATGACACAATAGCCTTTATTGCACTTCATTTATAGCTGGAAAACAACAGGCATACAGTCTCTTCCTGAGGTCCCTCAATAAATTCCATGTTAGCTGTGGAGCAAAGGGAAGACCTATGAAATGCTTGGTGTAGGACATGGTAGATATGAAGTAGCTTTAAAAAAAAAAAAGGAGCGAGGAAGCTTATTTAATAAAAAGCATGCAACAGATACTTGGCAAGATAAAAATACTTAGATCAAGGAAAGTAGCCAGTGTGTAAACAGTGTTATTATGAGAAGTTCTCTATAACATAAAATACAGACTGCTTGGCTTACACTGTTTGGTTTTTTTTTTAATAGTCTGTAGCAGTTCCTTTCTTCTCATATTAGCATACTGTATGTACTAATGAATGAGTTTGTATCTTTGTGAACTGTGTGTATGTGACTCATCTTAAGTGTAGGTGAATATCTTCTTTGAATTCAGTGAGATATCAAATTAAGCACATGCAGCACTGGGTAGAAGCCAGACCGTTTTTCACTTTGAAGGAGAGGGTCCTGAATGAGTTCCTTCTAGAGACTTTTATGAAGCCCTGAATAAGAGATTCATTAAGTAAACAGAAAGGAGTAGGGATTTTTAATCACTTTGGCATCAGTGTTAGCATGTTGACACTTCCTTTCTCTTGCCAAATACTTGGAGTTTGAAGCCTAGTTCTTGAGCATACTTTGTGATGGGGGAGAACTCCACACTAAAAGCAGTGCCATAAACTAAATGTGCAAGCCCAGCTTAATTCATGTCTGTAAATTCCTGGTGGATATCATCAGCAACTAAGCTCAAAAGCTAAAGACAACTGCATTATGAAGAGGCTTGTGCAGGGATGTTGGTGTGGAAAGTTGTTCTAGCGCAGCTGTGCTCTATGACTGTGCCTTCACATGCAAAGTTACACCACTGACATCTAAGGCCTTTTGAGGCTGGTGGAAAAATTTCAACTGCCAACATTTGGATTTGGCTGAAACCTTTAGTGAGAAGAGAGCTAAGGAAATCGATGAAAGGCTTTTTAAATGCACCTAAGGGAGTTAGGTGCCCGACTCCTATTGAAATTCAATTGAATTTACTTGCTTGGAGCCTTTGGAAAAATCTCAACCTAAAATTGCAGGTCTGCAGTATTCGTTAATGGTTCCACTGCAATTGTTCTGTGCTCTCACACTGATTAAGGGAAAATAGAAATGCTTCGGTACAAACAACCGTTCTAACTCTCTCCTGTTAAGAATCCCCTTTTTTTCAGAGCATGAGTGCTTATGGAAACATTATTTCATCTCAATTAAAAACATTAATAAGGTAACTTTAATGATGTCCAGTAACTTCTTGGGATTAATTAGGGGCCTCTGAAGATAGAAATGTAATAGAGATACCATATTTTTTGTTTCGTGTTACCTGTTTAATCATTTGGTGCCAAATATGCTAGATAAAGAATTTTAACAAATGATACTAAGCTTTTTGAAAGGAACACCAAGTGTTCTGGCTTTAAACATTTTTTAGGAACTTACAATTATTTGTCTTCCTTTGAAAAGACATAATTTACAAGATCTCTGGAAGTGGGGAGATTAAGTAGGGGGAGAAAAATCCGCAGTCCTTAATAGCGCTTTTGGGACTTTTTGGTGCTCAGTAAGTGTTTATATCTATGAGAAACTATTTGTCCTTTTATTTTTGATCTGTACTTCATCAAGCTGGGATTTTTACTTTATTGAGCTTGGTGCCTGTCTCTGTCTGTTTGCCTAGGCCGTCTGATTTTGCTGTTCTGTGTATCTTAGAAAGCACCGTACAGCTTTCAGGAAAAAATCCTGCCTTTCTCAACAGAACAAATAGGGGCCTCTCTATACAAAGTAGGTGAGATTAGAAGAAACAGTTGCCTCTACTGCTAATTTGCATATCCTGCTCGAGCTGTACAGAAATGCTGTCTGAAGCATTTTGCAAGCCCTGGTGTGTCAGGTGAACAGTGTACTGAGAAGTGGGCTCCACCTCTCTCTGAAATACTGTGTAGACTGTAGTGGTTCAGCTCTTGCATGCTGCCCTTTCAGTGTAAATGGAACCTATTGCGACAAAGATGATCAGAGGGCTGGAGCACCTTTCCTATGAAGTCAGACTGAGCGAGCTGGGATTGTTCAGCCTGGAGAAGAGAAGACTCCACAGTGACCTTATAGCACCCTCCAGTACCTGAAGAGGGGCTACAAGAAAACTGGAGAGGGGCTTTTTACAAGGACATGTAGTGACAAGGCAAAGGGGAATGGCTTAAACTTAAAGAGGGCAGGTTTAGATTAGATATTAAGAAGAAATTGTTTACTGCAAAGGTGGTGAGACACTGGCACAGGTTGCCCAGAGAAGTTGTGGATTCCTCATCTGTGGAAGTGTTCAAGCCTAGGTTGGATGGGGCTTTGAGCAACCTAGTCTAGTGGAAGGTTCCTGCTTATGGCAGGGGGTTTGAAGCTAGATGATCTTTGAGGTTGCTTCCAACCCAAACTCTTCTACGAGTCTGTAATTCTTTTACATGAAAGACATGTTCTTGCTTTATTTGACCTTTGAGGAGTAGAGATACACTTCATCCCTGCTTGTGAAGATACTTAGCCTGTTTGTTACCCAATCCAGCTACAGAGCCCTTGACTGATGGCAGGTGGTCCCATCTGTCACTTTACCATCAGCAGATCCATTGTTCCCTCTCTTGGCTCCTTCAGAGACCTCCTTTTCATGACTTGTAAAGAAAACCGTGTGCAGTGTGCTCATTCCACTACTGCTGCCTGAGACTGTGAGGAGGTTACTGTTCCACTTTATTGATGGTGCACTGGCTCCATAGCAGTGGTCTTCTATTGCCTTGTCTAAAAAAATAGGTTCAGTGCAAACAATGCCATGGGAATCTTTTAGCTGAGGTAATGCTGGTTGGCATGAAATCCCTGTATAAGATACACGAGAGATTATTTCACTGTTCAAAGGAAATAATGGGAATTTTATAATCTTTGAAGCTAGAATCTTAAAAAAGCCAGATTTGACAGAATCATGGGAATAATGTTTATCTTTCCAGTGAGGATAATGTAATAGACCTTCTGATATGGCAAATGTGGGTAGGACTTGTATTTCCAGTAAAATGTTGGGATGGGAGGAAATTCTTACAGTACAAGAAGCATGTGTTTATGAGTCTTAAAGCTGTCCCTCACCAATGCCTCTTGTTTTCCTGTGCTTGTCATTTCTCCTTCCTCTTAGAGCAGACACTTCTATGGCAAATGCAGTAAGCTGTATGTCATCTTCAACAGCCATTCAGAATAACATGCTTTGCCTCCTTTCTCCTAAAATATGTATTTTACTCTCTTACATTTATGGAGTTCATTCAAAAAGAGTCTAGACTTGGAGTAAAGGCATTCTTGTTCATGACAGATTTCAGATGACCTCATCTAGTCCTCCCACATCAAACAGTTGTGTGAATGTCCGTGATGCTCCATGACCAGTTACAGCTTTGAGGTCTATAGGGAGAGCCTCAGGCAATACAATCTCTATGCAGATGCTTTCTCAACCTCCAGAGACAATTAATTTCTCTGTAAATAGCTGTTGTTATGGTATCATGATCCATTTTATGTCAGTTTTGTTGTGTTTTTTTTTCTTCCCCCAAGCTATTAATCTGTCTAATTGCTTAAAAATACCTCTTCAGCTAAGTTTCAGAACTCTGTCCTTCCTTTTGGAGTTGCTACTGTACTTTATTTCACAGTGCAGATTTTGGATGCCTCCCAATATTGTAGCTCTTCCAATCCAGTAGGGTTGAGTAGTATAGAAAGGGCTTTAAACAATGCATTTATTAGCAAAATACTCTGGGAACTGTGGAGGTATGGGCTGTAATAACAGGTAGCATGGGTATTTTTCAGGGAACTGTGTTTTTATTGATCCTCCCTAAGTGCTTTCATCAGATGATGAGAGCCATACTGTAGCCAGCTGATTAAGTTATGCCATATCTTTCTTGGGCTGAGGGTTCTGCTGGCTCTTCCATTATACTTGAAGCAATTCCCAAGACTGTTCATGTAGAACCTGATCAGCTCAAAGGAACTTCTGTTTCCATGTTAAAACTGTGAAGTTAGTAGTGAGATGCACTGAAAAAAATTTGTCATGAGACTTCTGAAGTGAATCCCACATGCTGACCCCACTCCTGCACCAATGCATAAGTGAGGACTCCAGCTCCTTTACTGGTCTTTATGAGAAATTATGAGAAATGCCAGATTCCCTGGCATCTGCTAAATGGCTACCCAGAGATCTATTGTAGTTTCACCAAGCACTGCACCTCAGTAGAAATGCCCAAAGCTTGTTATACTTGTCTTGTCAACCTGCTCCTTTTAGTTGAAATTGTTGTGAATTTACATGTGAGAAGTTTTTGGAGGCTGGAGACATATTGACACTGACGGAGTACTTCAAGAAAGTGATCTACGTCTGTATTTCATGTTCATCCTCTATACCTTTGCATTCAGGGTTAATCTGGTACTTGGCTGTGTTGGGATAGTGATGAGGAGGGCTGAAAATGGCACTAAACATATGCCTTGGGTGAGCAGGAAGGATGGCAGAAGTGAGGGTACCATGTACAAATCCATAATTAAAGGAAAAAAAAACATCTCCTCTTAAGTAAGATGGGCCCTGTATGCCTATGTGTGTACATGACTGTCATACGTTAGAGGGCTCTTTATACCATGTAAGTTTTTGATCTCAGTGTTGTATTTCTGTTTTCACTTTTTACAAAGGAGATTACAATTAAGTAACATAGGGTTGAATGGGTCCTTGCACAGTGTAGTTGCTGTGTGTATGTAATTTTAACCAAGAAAACCCATTCACTGAGCTTTAATTGCCATGCTCACTAGTGCTTTGCAGGCAGTTATTTTCCTCTGTATTTTAATTTTCCCTTGTGCTAAATGTTCCTCGTTTTTTTATTTCACTCATTCCCTACATCTACTGTGTCCTCTCAGCACTTCATCTTTCTGTCTTCATATATCAGCTTTTTGAAGCCTCATTTCATTCTTGCTGATTGATTGCAAGAAGCACAAGGGTTTATACAGTGCTCTTGGTAGGTAGGTGTTGGGTGGACAATTAGGAGAAAATATTAAAGAAACATTGGACCAAATTAATCTGTAGTACAGCTCAGATTTGCTGAAATTCTCAGGTTTGAGGTATTGCTGCTCGGTTAGCACTGACTGCCAGCAGCATAAGTGAACTAAGGATCAGGTTGGCATCCTTCTGGTGCCTGTAAGTTTCATGTTAAGCTGTTAATCAGGAAAATACAGGCAGTATTTTATTAGCTCAGGAAGACATGATTTTCTAATGTACTTTTTTCTTTTTGTCTGCAAGTTTCTGGCCATTAATGTAAGCGTGTGCAGACAGAAATACGTCAGCCTCCCCCGTCCCCAGGAGACTACTTATTAGATTTATGCAACACAAGATATTAAAAACACTTTTGTCTGTCACACAGCCACGGGCAGGGGAGGGGGAATTTGCCAGTTGCTAATGGATACCTGGCTTTTTTGTGTATGACCATGAAGAACAGCTTGTGCACTTTCACCCCCGATGTTCCCTGAATAACTTGGGTCTCATTTAGGTCAATAAGCCTTTATCAAAACGTCAGGAGTGAAAAATGTGTCTTGGTGTAAGCCGACTGGTCGTTCCCTCCAGTCACCGGAGTCTATAGGACAATCAGTGTTCTCTAAGCTTGTCTGCGTGTCACGCAAAGAGCTGGATGACAGTAACCATTGACTGCGTGTCTGTCGCATTGTCTTTGGGACAGCCCCCATTTGCATACTTGCCGGTGCGCCTGTTATCCAGTGAACCATGGAGGGCCTTTAAAAAACATAACGCGCACAACTCCAATGCAAATTTCCTACGCAGAGAGTACGTGCTCCTTTAAAGCACAATCCAGGCTTTCACTTTCTACCTTCGTGCTATTAAACTGAAACCGTGATCCTGACAAGGCCACGGTGCCTGGTCAGAGTGCTGTTTGTGGTTCCATTGTGCTAAGACATTTAACTTTTCTCTGGGTTTTGCTTTGCCTACTGAGATGGGTTTTTTTTCCTTGTTCTTTTGCTTTTGGGAATATCTGAACAGTATTATCTGTGCTATCACGTGTGTTGTAAAGCCATACATCCCTTCCTCAGATGAGTTATTTTGAATGAATGACAGTTTTTGCTCCATATATGGTTTGTATTGTTTTTTGTTGACAGCGTTTCCTCCATAGCAGTGGTGAAAGGAGACGTGCTAGCTGTCTGCATACAGAAGAGCACTTGGATATTAGGGTTTATTGACCAGGTCTGTGAAAGGAATACAATTACTTGATTGGAAAAGATTGCCTCTGGTGCTTCTTTTCTGTGACAATTCAACAGCACCTCACATCAAGAAGAGCTCATAATTTTGCCATTCACAGGTGGTTCATAAGTGACATTGGACTGGACAAAGGGAGAATTTCATTGCATTTGAAGCTTCAGTCATAAGACACAGGCTTTCCTTAAAGGAGCTGCTGCAGATGCTGTTTCTTAACATTTATGTTGTTCCTTATGTTTTTATTTAATTGAAAAAATTAATGAGAATCCAGTTAAAAAAAAAGGTGGTTCTGGTGGATTCTTTCAGAAGGAAGTTGTAGAAGACATTGCTGGGTCGAAGGGTCTGAACTTCATGTTTATTACAACCACTACTCTGGATAGTTTCATTATACATTAAAAATCTAACTTGAATACAAGTGACTATAAACAATTGTGATAGCTGTTCTACTGTATCTGACACCTTGCGTAGGTTATGAGATTGTCAAAACTAAATGAAAGAGTCCTGGCTCATGTTCTACTAGCTTTTCTGAAAGTGTCAGAGAGCTGACCTTGAACAAGTTAGGGCTCAATATTCAGAGCAATGTGCTCTGCATTTTTGAAGCTGATCATAGGATTCCCATTCATCTTGACTGGACTAGGTTTGTGTTCTGGTTATTTCCATTAATTTACAAAATAATCTGGGCAAGATGTTCAGCAGCACATTGTCTTCTCTGCAGTTGCTGTTTATATGAAATCACACTTCGAAATAAGCAGTTCATTCTCTTAATCTGCATTATCATATGTAACCGTGATATCTTGAGATTGGTTTCTCGACTGTACTCTTTCTTTATGCTATGTGTTCTGTGTTTTCAATTACAAGCCACTCTTACCATTTCAGTAAGTAGATTTTGTTGCTGGCTGTGGCAGAGCAGTTATTAATCGAGTTGGCCAATAAGGAAGTATTGTAGAGCTCCCTGATACCCAAGGAAACTACGCTGACTATGCCATGCTCATCTGGTCTGTAGAAAATGAAGGTTTATCTGCACATTGACCATGTTGCAAATAGGACATAACCATCCCTTTGTCTAATCAGCAAGAATCTCAGATGTCTTTGACATCTATCACTTTGCAGGCACTGCCAAAGTCATACCTTAGCTTAGGTCTGTGGTTTACAAGTAGCTTGATACCAGCCATGCTTCAGGACTAAGATCTCTGTTTCTGATGAAGTCCCTAAACATTGGCAAGATGGTGGGAAAGGTGTTCTAGAGATCTCACTGTGTTTTCAGTGCACCTGGAGACTGACATATTGGTGCTGGGTACTAGAAATCTTTTTTCGATCCATGTGAGATTCAAGGAAGACTGAAAAAGTATAAATAAGAGGCTGGTAAAATTGATCTGGTAAATGGAATGTGGAACACAGTTCTTCCCAAAGTGAAATAAGCTAGCAAAATACTAATCTTCTAAATACAGACTGTGCTTGGGTTTTTTTGGCTCAGTCAGGAAACCTTTTGTTTGAATTAGACCAAGTGAATTGCGCAGAATGGTTTTCAGTTTTAGTACGTGTAGACAAGCCGAACTGCATGTGATCAAAGTATTTAAATTTACTCTTAATATTTCCTTTCTTTACTCTTACAGGTTTTTCTATATTACTTTAGATCATTTTGATATGGTTGACATATTTGTCACATTCCTAATTTTACATTTTATTTAGCGCTTCCTAATACATTCTGAAAAGAGATGAAAGACATACGTACAGTAGAGAATTAATGTAGTTCCCTGTCTGTTTCTGTTAGGAAATTGTGTTAGTGGTGTTCTTTGGAACGGAGTATGTGGTTCGGCTATGGTCAGCGGGATGCCGCAGTAAATACGTTGGAATATGGGGAAGGCTTCGTTTTGCTAGGAAACCCATTTCAATCATTGGTGAGTATGCACAGCTTGCAAAGTTGATGTAACCAATGCGCAAAACTTGCCCTAAAAGTTTTTATTTAGAAGTCGGATTTCTGCATTAGCTGAAGCCAAGTTAGAGCAAGAACTCTTGTCATTAGCATGAATGTAGATCTCAGTTTCCCTTCTGGAATTCATGGCACTGTCATTCAAGAACAAACGTAGCTTGGTTTGTTTTCCCAGAAGAGCAGAGTGTTTTCTTTTCACAAGTGATCTGAAGCTTTGCCAGGAATAAGTCTTGGCCATGGTCCTGCCTCCTGTGACCTCAGGATCCCAGACACTGCACAAGAGCTACAATTGTATTTTTTAAAGATACTGAACAGCCTTTCCTCCTTCTTCCTCCAGCAACCATTTGAGTAATTTATTATGTTTATTTTGCACTCTAATTGAGCTGTTTACTGCATGGTAGAGCACAATAGATGCACTGTAGTTACTCTGTGTATCAGTTGAATTAAAATATGGTTTTCAGTGATGCATTTGGAGCTGGACACCTGACTTCCCTTGGTGTTCACTTCAGGTGGCTTCCTAAAATTACTTCAGTGTTCTTGGAAATCCCTATATTCCATATATGCAACAAATGATTATTTTTTTAGAATGTTTGTCATTCCCTTAACAGTTTTCCCGAAAGAAACATAATAATCCAAAATCAATCTCTGTCTTGTTAGCCAGTATTGAGAGAACTATATAAAGACCTTTGCCCTGAAGTACTTAAAATATAAATGGACTAAATAAACCAGAGAAGTTTTGTTATAGAAAAATAGTAATTCTTGATCCGTGACATAGTTTTTTCAACTACTTGGAAACATTATTTGTTGTTGAATACAGGGTATAGGTTTCCATAAACTATCTACAATTTTGCTGAATATAAATTACAAAATTTTGTACCTGAGTATTTTTAAAATCATAAAATAGTTGAGTTTACCTTTTCTGTGCATCCATCCGTACATATATAAAAATAACAACTGTATCTCAAGTGTGACTGAAACTCTAAAAAGCCTTTGACTGTATCTTTGCACTCTGGACACAATCCATTTCTGCTGAGACCTAGATCACTATGGGTTCTGAAACATTATCTAATTTAACAGTCTGAAAAGTGAGACACAGTTCTGCTTTCCCAGATATGGATCAAGAGCTATTTAATTCTTCAAAATACAGAGTTCCTTTCCAAAATGAACTAGGCCTGAAGCATGGAGATTTAGAGTACAGTCCTGAGTGACTTAAACTAAATTAGACTCATACACTAATTCCAATTTTTCTCTCCCTTTTAGACCTGGAGAGATGAAATGGTAGTAAGGCAGTTTTCTTATATATGAAAACCCCCTCTCTGTCAATGAAAATACTGTCTAACACAGAAAAGAAAATAAAACATACAGAAGAGAGAATAGGTAGAAACTGCTGAAATTCCCCATGGGTTATGGTTAATAAGGATTGCAGGCTGCTTTAGAGTAACTCTTCTTTCATCTAGACTGTGGCCACCTTGGACCCATCCCAGTAAAATTTTTCTAACATATCTCAAGATTATATTTTCTTTACATGCTACAATAGAGATCTCTTGGTATATGATTATATTGATTAGGAGTGATTGTTCAGTTTGTTAAAGTAATATTGGAATTGGTTCTAGTAACATTCTTGCAGAATTATTGCAAGATGCTGCTAACTAATTTTTTCAATTTTATTTTCCAGATTTAATTGTTGTTGTTGCTTCCATGATAGTTCTTTGTGTGGGCTCTAAAGGTCAAGTCTTTGCAACCTCAGCTATAAGGTAATTATATGCAATAAAAGAAAGCACTGCTATCTGAGTAAGGTGGGGTTCTTTTGTTTTTGCCTCCTGCTTCAACTCTTGCAGGAGAAAACAAGTCACTGGTCAGTGTCCTGTAACAAAGCAGATCACCAGTCATGTACTTGTGTGAAACAGTGATCCCATTAAGTGGAGGGGAAATAAAATCTCGTTGAAATGCATTTATGACTGTTGGGGGGACAGAGATGCACATACCCCTGCTCCCTTCCCCCAGAACGCTGGGTTCTACCCAAATCCTGTTTTAGTTTGTTGGCTGAGTTTTATAGCAACCCTTTCAAGCTTTGTGTCTCTGATGCCTTCGAGCTGCCTCTTCATAAAATGCCTGGGGTTAGTGGCTGTGAATTCCTGAATCCACCTTGTGCTCAGGAAGGTCACATCACTTGGTTTTCCTGAATGAGAAAGTACATGGCACTGTAGTGTGCTCTGCACATTAGCTGCAGCAACACCCAAGGACTGCAGTGACTGCCATAAAGGGTATTTTAAAATATGATTGGACTGTCCAGTTCAAACTGCCTATGAAATTCCTCAAAGGTAAGGAAATCAGCTCTTTAGTTAGCTGGTTCTGCATGTTGTTTCCTATCCTGGTGAGCAGGTCAAATATGTGTTAATGAATGATTTCTAGAACATTCTCTGTTTGTGTCCAAAATTCCTGAATCCTGGAGTTATCCTTACTAGCCTTACGTAAAAGGGTCAGTCCTTCCCTTCCACAATCTTTCCAGGCTGTCTTCGTAGCAAATGAGATGAAAGATCAGTGAACGGAGTGAAAAGAGGCAGGCTGCCAAGTCTAGCATAAAATACTATATGTCTCTTAAAATGGTCCTTTGGAGGACACAGACTTCCCCTCTCCAACTCTGTTTCTTCTCTAGTGTCTTCAGTGTTCTTCATAAATTCAAAAAATTTGTTCCAGGGGCATCCGTTTTCTGCAGATTTTACGAATGCTGCATGTTGATCGTCAGGGGGGCACGTGGAGGCTGCTGGGATCAGTGGTGTTCATACACAGACAGGTATGAACAGGCGTTGAGCAGACTGAGGAATGGCGCAGTTGATGCAAATGTCCTCAGATTCGGAACAGCACGTATGCAGATATGCTGATGGTGTCAGTTATATTTAGTGTGGAGTCATTTATTTTAACAAAGTATGGTTGTTCTGCCTTGTTCAAGGGGAAAAAATTTCCCAAAAGATTAAAAATATTCACTGACTTTGGCAGATTTTTACTTGTAGTTGGGCTTAACAACAGAAAATGACACTTCCGAAAACTAGTCTGAATGTTTCTTAAAATATTTATCTGAATTCCGAAGTTGTTTTGAATCTGGCACTGTTTGAGAAAGTTATCCAGCTACTTTTTGGGGACCAGAAGTGGTTTGGTGCTTGTAAAGTGAAGAGGTTGTTCTGACTGCGTGTTGGCAATGCACATGCTGGGCCAGGTCATCAGCCGTGCTGTAAATACTTTCACCATTGAGCTCAGTGGATTTTTGTTAAAAATTGCCCAGCCAAGAGTCAGTGTCAGTGTTTATTAGTTGCTGAAATTGCATTCTTCTCTTCCAGTTATCTTTTATAACCCATCAGTGTTAGGTAATATAAATGTCTCAATGATACCATAATGCCGTTGTTTTTGTTCTCTTTGCAGGAACTGATAACTACTCTCTACATTGGATTTCTGGGCCTGATTTTTTCCTCTTATTTTGTGTACCTGGCTGAGAAAGATGCTGTAAATGATTCTGGAGAAACAGAGTTTGGCAGCTATGCAGATGCCCTGTGGTGGGGAGTAGTAAGTATAGTAATTTCATATGTGCTGAAAGTGGTTACCACTGTCCAATGTGGAGTAAAAATCAAGCAAGCACGGAGTAAGAACAGCACTTTGAAATGGCTTCCTGCTGCTTCAATACACTTTCTGGTTTGGTAATTCTGTGAAACTGTGAAAATACTGTAGATGATCAGGAGTTTCATTTGGTGTATGAGATCTGAAGTGATGAAATTATGTATAAAAAAATTTAGAAACGTGTTCTATTTTTATCCTGTCTTCCCTACTGTTACAGTGATTGCTTCTTGCTACCTTCTATGTGGTAGTGTTCAACTGTCAAGGATGGTAAAAGTCTTCCTAAATCACAGGTGTTTTTTTCTGGGGTGGGAGGGTGTTTAGGCTTTCTTTTTTCCATCTTTTTGTTGTTTTGTTTGGGGTTTTTCCCCTTAAAATAAATATCTATGTTTTGCAATTTGATCTGTCACGGTAATTCCCAGTTTTTTGAGAATCGACTAATTTTGGAGCAAGAAGCATCTCAGATACTTAGGAAATACGGTCACAGGACTCTTCTAAAGTGATTATATTGCTTTGGAAGCCACATAATATTCTTATTTGGCATTTGCCTGTGCTATATCCTCACACCATCTTGTTTAGAAATTTCTCGTGTTTCTCTGAGGTGCTGCCACACTTTGGTGTAGATGTATTTTTAGCTCTGCTAATACAGTTCTGCTTTCTTGATGTTATTAGTGACACTTGTCTCTCTGTTTTCGTTTATTATGTGTACTCACTGTAGCGAGGCAGCTCTATTCTGGGATTATATTTTTGTCAACATTTTAATTTTGTTGCTTCTGCAATAGTAACAATTCCCTCTTTCTTTTCTCACATGACATGTAAATACTAGGTTGGCTGTTTTGTTCTGGGATTTCCTGTCTGTAATTGTTTCCCTTTCCTTTTCCTAGTACAGTTCAAAGAAAGGTACTTTCTGGAGGCTGTTTTTGCTTATCATTAGCATTCAAGCAATGACTTGTTTTTATCTGCTTTAATTCTATTAGCTTAATAAAACAAACCACCATCATTTTAAGTGCTACAGGTCTTCAAAATGCATAGGCATCACTAATGGTACCATGCTTGCATTTTCAAAATGCGCTGGTCTTCTAGAGCTTTTTCTCTGCTGCTTTAAATCAAAAGGCATTGTTTCTCTTTTTTTTTTTGTTAAAAATAAGACTACTAAAAAGTCTTACGTACAAGAATGATAGGGCTAACACCTCTGTTTCACTAATAATATATATATAAGTAAATATATTAAGAAATATTTTAATAAAGCTCTGTGTGTGTGTGTGCTTATATAGTCTTCTCTCTACAAACAGTACCACTCCACTTACTGTCTCAGGAAGGAAAGATCTATTGATGAGCAAGTCTATTGTAGGTCTTCTGGTGCTGAAATGCATATGCAGCCCTTTTTGAATACAACAGATTTTGTTGTATTGTTTTGCTATGATGATCTGCTGCAAGATTCTTTCTTCTCGCTGTCTGCCATGGTTAAATACAGGCTTTTGTAGGATCAGAGGACTTAATGTGTAGCACAAGGAAGTGGCTTTCTGTCAAGTAGCTTTTTCAATGCTTTCATGTCATTATGGCATTTTTATTTTCCACTACAGTGGTCAGATGACTCAGTAATTAACAGTGGCAGATGTAGCTGCATTTAAAAACACATGCTGTCATTGGCGTAGCCATTAAAAATTGAGTATGTGACAGACCAGATTGGCTTACTGAAAATACAGTAAAACCTTCCACAGAAGCAACACGATCTGTCAGGATATTGAAATATTCTCCTTTCAGGGAATTATTACTCAGTTAGGCATGCCGGTTATTTTTTCTTCCTAACTGCAGTAAACTTACTTAATCAATAAATTTAATTATCATAATATTCTTTCTCTGTTATAGCTTCTGTTGTGTTGTAACATGCCACTTGAAGTGCGAGACTGCATTCAACAAACACACAGTGCAATTTCTTTAATATTAAAAGTAGAATTTAGTGTACTTTTTCCCCTCTAATATGTTTCTTTTAACTGCAAAAGATTTAGCAGAACAAAAGTGAAATGGATTCGATTCCATCCATTTCTGGTGTTTTGGTACTGTAATATTCTTCATGCTTTCTGCTAGGAGAAAGCCCTGTAAAGTGAGGATAGTGAAGAAGTTAGCCCGGAGACGTTGCAGATTCCCCATCCCTGGAAGTGCTCAAGTCCAGGTTGGATGGAGCTCTGAACAACCTGGTCTAGTGGAAGGCTGGAATTAAGTAGTGTTTAAGGCTCCTTCCAACCCAAACCATTCTAGGATTCTATGAATAACTGGGAGGTCACAAGGATTCTTCCTAAAGAAGGTCTAAACTCATACAAAAGCCTTCGCAAAGTATTAAATCACAAAAGTTTCGGTTAGGTTTTAGCCAGAATTTTCTGAATTGCTCAAACACCACAAATTCTGGTCCCTGAAAACCTGTCTCAGTCTGTTTTGAACTGAACATGCAGAAGAGGATAATTCACAGCTCCTCACGTATCATAGATACGTGATCCATCTGGTAACGCAGCTGATCTCACTTCTCTGAAAGTGCACTTGCCTTACATAGTAGATAATGCTTCAAAAAGTCCTTAGTTAGTGTTTTCACACCCCTTTGGTCACTCTACAGCATTGCACTTTTTTGTTATCTCAGTGTGTGTGTACACTGCTAAATAAAAATCTTTGGGCAGCAGTAATAGAATATGTATTACACTAAAATAAACCATATAAAAGGTCTGTGTTACCACAACTAAACTGCATCTGGAATTGCAGACTTTTTATTACTGTGCTTTGCTGACTATGGGCATACCCATAGGGTGCATAACTTCTAATTAAGTGTTCTTCGTTGTTGTTATTTATAAATCTGTATTGCTTTCCCATTTTCATATGTAAATTGGCTTCCGGGGCTTTATTTGAATTTCCTTGAGAACTCTGGGCTGTAGCTATTCACCAAGTCAGTTACGGGCTTCTTGAAGAAACCTAAGGTTATCTTATGGCATAAAGATTTGTCTATATTATTGCTGGTTTTGAATGCAGTGCAAGTTGTATAAATAATTCTGCCAGTGGCTGCATATCTGTATGTCTTTCAAAAGACAAATTTAGTGTTAGCAAGTAAAATACAAGTAACATGATGCATCTTTCAGCTCCCCAGTGCCAGTATTCAAGATTAGTCTGCTTGTGTCATCCTTCATGTCCAGACTGACGGTCTTAAAGATCTAATATAGATTGAGGACAATAAAACCACGAATTAATTAAAAATAAAAGAAGATGCTTAGAAAATATTATAAATGTTCTCATTGAATCTGTCAGAGATGACTACCTTCAGAGAACGCTACCTGCTCACTGCCTCTGGGGGCTTTGTGGCTCTCAGTGCTTTGTTTATGGGGTTTTGTTTTGTTGTTGTTGGGTTTTTCTCACCCTTCCCTGCAGCCCGCCCCCCACCTTAGGATTTGTTTCAATCATGCCTCAGACCAAGTGAGAAGAGTTCTTCTTCTTTTGATATCCTCTGAACAAGTACACAACTTCCAGCCTTCACACTGGAACAAACATCCTTCAGGAAAACCATTATGTGGACCGTGCTAACAGTCTCTTTGATCATGAGCACTGTTTGCCACAAGCAGTTATTGAATATAGCCACGCATGGATGTTAAACTGTGCCTGTTGCTTTGAATTGAATCAAGCGGTTTTCTGCAAGTAACAGCTTTGGTTAAGGATTTCTTGTGCCTTTAATTTTTATAGATTAGAAGATAGGCTTTCTCACTAAGGACCAAATTCAACAAAACCTTTACAAGTTTACTTACTTCTTAAGAATACATAAAACCATGTCCTATTTAGCAAAGCCTATCAATATGTGCTTAATGTAAATTCAAAATCAAAACTGGGGGAAGACTTCGCTGAGAAGTTGCAAGAAATACCACTTGAAACTGCACATGCATAAAACTTTTACTAAATTAGAAGAGATCTGATTTAATTTATAAAATAGTTGCACATAAGTTTTAAAAATAGCTTCCTAAAAGAGATCTTGTGTAATTCAGAACCCTTTTTTCCCCCTTCTTCTCAATTAAAAAAAACATTGAGGACTGTATGCTGACTTCAGTGTTTGACAGGAGTTTTTAGTCTCTATGAGGTTTACAAGTCAAGAATACCAACTATAGACCTATTATATCCTTTTATTGTATTTAATTATAATTTTTGGAATTACGTGTTTGAGTTTTTATGAGGGAGTTGGTTATTCTAGGAATCATTGAAGCAGCGATTGAAAGATGAAGATATTTTTAAATGGATTTTGCAAGCCACCTCTTCATTTTGCAGCTGCCTTCTCATCTCTGAGCTTTAACTCCCATGAGTAGCTCCAACTACATTTGTTCTCATTCAATGAAGATCTGTGGGGTAGATGCAGAGAAACCTTTTAAAATTGTTACTTACGAAGTACAGATGTAGATTTTCTTACGTCTAGGGAACACTCTTGGGATTTCTTTTCCTAATTCCCAAATTCTTAAACCTCTATCAAAAGATACCAAGGAGAGAGGAACAAAAATTTTATCTGGAAGAATATAGAATTAATGATTGTTTTTCATTTGATGAAACAAAAGTATTTCAAAATAGAGGTAATTTTCAAAAGTATTTCAAAATAGAGATAATTTTCCATGTTGGGATCCAGAAAAAATAATTATAATAAAAGAATTTAGCTTTCATTTAAATTTAAGTAATTAGCACAAATTGTGCTCCTGTTGAAATGGGTGTTTTAAAAGACTCTTCTTGTTTACCTCTGTGATCTCAGAAGTAGAGATGTTTAATTTGGACCACCTTTTGATTAGGAGATTTAGAGTGAGCAGTAATTTGTTTGGAACTGGCAATGACTGAAAATGACACCTTGAGGAGGTATTAACTAAGACCCAAAAGCAATGTTTAGGCAACACTGATGAGATATTATTAGGAAGACATGAGACTGAAGTTAATGTATTCTGTTTGTTGTGTTTGCAACTGGATGTGCAGTTCCATTTCATTCCATATCCTAAGTTATTGGAAGTGTTTCGATGTCCTTCAGATGTGATTACGTCTCATTCATGTACTTCAGAGAATGATGCATCAAGAATGATGGTGTGAGCCTGCAATGATAACTGCATGAAAGTGCCTTTGAAATTTTAAGAAGAAAAATAATCCAAACATCTCCTTCACATGTTTGTAATTGTAGTGACAAGGAAGCCCTTTTCTCAGTTTTGCGTTACAGTTTTAATTCCAGTGTTTCAAAATACTTGTGACCTCTAGAACAGTCTCTTAGCTTGTTCATTTGAAGGATGTAACTTGTATTTTCTCAGAGTGCTGCAATGCACGTAGAGGTGACTAGGAGCAGAAAGAGGAATTTCAGTTTTGTTAATCTGTTCTTATCACTAACATCCTTATGGGCATAAGGGAGAAGAATATCACCATTTGGCAAAGAATTCAAAATACAGAAAGATCAGTAGGGTTTTTTTTAGCTTTATATAGCATACTTCACAGTGAAATAAATGCAGGACATCGATCTGTTTGCACTTGTGCTGCCGGGGTTTCAGCAGCTTGGAAAGTTTGTACATTATATTCAACCTGTATGAATGCAGTTGACTGAAAAAGATGTCAAGAAATAGAAAGGCTTCTAATGCGTTGTAACACCTAAGTGTACAGAAGAGCATTCGGATTGTTCTGAAATTTACTGTAGTTCAGTTGAAATGAAGTCAGGGAGCTGGTCAATGTTTCTGGTATATTGCTTTATATTGCTCTTGTATTACTTACTTTAATCAAGATGGGTAATGTAAGTGGATCAGAAAATTCTGAGTCGTGTCTGGTATGCAGAACAATACCTGGTGCAATTGATTTTGAAGTTGCAGTGCTTTAAATTTAGAAATAAAGTAGATAATATATTTTCTATTAGGTGACTTTCCCTCATTTGCTTTAATACTTGGCTTTTTAAATCTTTTACCTTGTGTTTGCTTCCTCAGTCCTGTGTTGTCTGCCTTTTTGATATCTCAGAATCATGCATTCTTTTATGTTATAACTGTTTAACTATCCACATTTTTGCAGGGCACACAGCAGGAATTTCATCAACAGAATATCCTAACTTACATGATTAATTTCCTATGCTCACTTTAGCCTGATATAACCTAGAATAAAATCCCTTCCCTATTCAGTGCAGATGAACATTACTATTTCTTCTTGCTGTGTGGGTTTTTGCTTCATATTCCCTCCTTCAGACTACTGATGCATATTTAATAGGAACAACATCAGTCTTAATACCAAAGCCTGTGGTGATGTTCATCAGATCAAAGTTCTAAAATAGCCAGTGGATGAAAATGATTTTGTTCCTAATTAAAACAATTGTTTTACATGCTGCTTTCCAATGAAATTTAATGTGTGAGCTCTTGTATCAATTTAATTTCATTATGCCAACATGTTTACTATGCTAGAGTAGACGTTGAGTCAGTATTTCCACTATAATATCTTATTTTATAACTGTAAAATTAGTATTGTACTCTTCAGGGGGTTATAATCTGGCTGTAAAAAATCATTTAGGGGAGAAACTTGGCATGCAAGGTTTCAGCAGCATGTATTTTGGGGAAAAAGAAAACCATCTACAATGACTTTGTAGATGGTTTAGAGTTAAGAGGGCAGAGGAAAATGTTAAATTAAATGCACACTTTATTTTGCAACCTAATTTCCGAGATTTATTTTTTTTTTAAAAAAAACCTCCTTAACATCACAGGAAATACTTTTTTTTGTGCCACTGATGATTCACGTGGACCAATTCAGAAGGGCTTGGCAGGGGTGTGATGGCAAAGGGGAAACAATCACTTCTAAGATGTGTATGAATTAATCTTCAGTTATACTTTAGTCAGCTCAAAAGCATCTATTTCTTTTCACATTTCTACTTGATTAACATGATTTGAAGATTGTAACACAGAATAGTTGGTAAAATTTTTCAATTACAAGGATTTATATTTTCTTTTCAAAAATGGAGGATAAAACCATGATTTTTCTCTCATAATCTTTTCTGTAAGAAGGTATTGGAGGCCATAACTTTTCCCATAATTGCATTTCCTCTTTTTATACAGTATTTTTAAATGTGAAATTTTATTTAGACTTCAGAATTTTTTTTCAAGCCACTCTCTTATGTAGGTAAGGAGATAACATGGCCCCTTCAGCCCCTTATCAGGTCCTGAATTAAAGTGGTATTTTAATAACAATTTCACAAATACAGACAAAGGTACTTGGGTACTTAACCTTATTTAAAGTACTTCTGTGGAGTATGAAACAGTTTTGAAAGTAGGCCACATTTTAAAAACTTGTATTAAAAATTAAAAACTTGATGTTTTGAGCATCAGCAACTGGCAATAAACTTGCAATAAACATCATCACCTCGAGCAGCTAAAGCTGCCCCTTTGTCATGTGTTTGACTGACACATAATGATTTTGCTTAGAGGGTTAACAGTCCAAGTGTGGACGGCTTGCTTTGCTTGTTTGAGGTACATCTCAGGTCAAAATTTACATACACGGGATTTTCCTCTCATCCTCTAGTAGGAATGGACAATTATTGAAGTGGGTGACGGCCATACCTTTCCTGAAGTTCTTGTCATGAAATTTTATTTCCCCAAAGCCATGTTCTCCATCTCTTCACCCCCTTAACAACCATCTTGCCTCCATAAATCTGCCCTTCCCACACAGAGATGTTGCCTTGGGCATTGCCTGCATTTCCGCAGTTGCTGGGTAGTGTGTGTTAGAGCAGACAGGTAGGTGAACTAGCTGCAGGACAAGGTGGGAATTGCCTGTGTGTGTTACTGTGGGACAAACTTCTGTGTCCTGGGCAGCTGAAGGCCCATACTGACAGAAGAAAGTCTGAGCACCCAGCAACTGAGGTGTGCTTCAACTGCTTGAGAGCGTGGTTTCCCATGCTCTCATTTGGTTAGCCTTCTTCAAAGTCACAGATAAAAATCTCTCTGATTTCCAAATTCAGAAACAGCTGGTGACATAGGTGAATTTAAATTGCTTTTAGATGCCAAATGTATCCTTCTCCTTCAAACAAATACATTCTTTCCTTGAGCTCATGCAAATGATTACTTACTAAGCCTTGTTATGCTACATCACTGTGGTGGTAATCTTTGCTTTAGCGTTTTGAAAGGCAAACTCAGCAGACGTTTCCTGCATGTGTGCTTTAAATTATCTGTTCTTGCTCTCAATATTTTATATGAATTGGTGATTCATTAGACTGCTTTCAGGATCTTTACTACATGGAAATTTTTCAGCCTCTCTTGCTATTTATACCAATATTATCTCTAGAACACTTGATGTCTGACCCCAGTCATAGTGCATGGTTACAGTATGTGTTTGCTCTTTTTATGCAACAGCCCTGTAATACTTTCAGCAAACATCTCCTGCCCATAAACAAAATCACCAGTTCAGAACTGCTGGCAGCCTTTCCCTAAGGAAAGTGTGTGACATGGGCAGGCGGCCTATATCCCAGTAACTTCATATGCTGTACAGTTACCTCAACCTTTAAGACATAAACTAATGGTTTTACTTTGGAATATTTTAAACATGTATCTTGCTGTAATTCAATTTCCTTTATGTTTTTCCATCTGGTATTAGATGGGGCTGCAAATGGGGAGAGAAGAGTTACCTTCATTAGTCTCACATAGGCTGTCACTGGAAGAGTTAGGAATGCAGCTAATGTTTCTTTAAAATTTATACAAAAGGAGGAAAGAACAACAACCCAAAACTACCATGTTCATACTTGTTGTAATGCTTTCTGTATTTCTCTTTGCAGGTGACTGTTACAACTATTGGCTATGGAGATAAAGTGCCTCAGACTTGGATAGGAAAGACCATTGCATCTTGTTTTTCAGTATTTGCAATTTCATTTTTTGCACTACCTGCGGTAGGTTATCTTGTACTTTCGCTGTCAATTTGGTGTTGACTCATTAGTCATCAAAGGAAACTTTTGTAACTGATTCTTTAACCTTTCATTTAACCTGATATCATGAAAGCTTTGTATTAAAATTTTATATTGTATTTGAAATATATGTAGCTTGTAGAAAGTAACTAAGTAAATATGCAGTGGATTTTGTATGCAACACTAGATTTGGGATGTATTTGAGAAAAAGATGTTTGATTCAAAGTACTTTTTATGCCCATCTCAGAAGTGTGAAGGAAATTATTTCTAATTACTTCTGGACTCAGCAACTTAGCAGTGTTTTGGCTTTTTAAGGCATTCACTCATAGTTTACTCAACTGATTAGGTCCAAGGTGAACTGTAGAGTTCTCATACACATTCTCCTTCTAGAAAAGCTGACTAAAAGGTGTCGCTGGCAGAGAGACAACAATCAGCAGCCAGGGACACCGATGCAGTTCTTTGCCAAATTAGCATCTGTCCATGGCCAAAGTCCCATTTTCAAAAGTGACCTAGAGCTGACCTTTTAAAACTGTTATGGCACTTTGTTTGCACTGAAAACAGATTCCCAAGTACTTTCAAACAAGAAACAAGGCACTTGAGTACCAAGGGTAAATTCACAGTCAGCAAAACCTAAGCTGATGTTTGAATACACAAATATTCAGTGCCAAGGGTAGTTAAGGGTATGTTTTTCACAAATTCAGCAATACGCCCAAGTTGTGCTTTTAAAATGTTTGCGCCACCTGAAACGTGTGGTTAATTTTTTTTTTTTCTGCTGGTTTTTCAGTTCAGTGACAAGGACAGTTGTGTTTGCAGATATTTGTGTAGTTGTGGCAGAGAAGTGGTGAGGATAGTACAGGATGCACAAGAATACTTTTATGCCAATACCTTCACAAAAATTCTTCACAGTGTGAAATAGTAGCTACTAAAACTCCAATGGCTTTTTAAAATTAGTTGCTTACTTTGAAGGTACATAAGCTTTTGCAGAGGAGGATAATTAGGTGTAGTTTTTTTAAACTCTCCAGCATCAGTTTGCTGTTAGAGCATGTGTTTCCCCCCTTCTCATTCTAATATCGTTCACATTATTTTAGAAGAGAGATCTGGTAAACAAAATGATATGTATGAAAAATGCCAAAAGCTACTTTTTAGGTTGAGGAGTGCTAGTGGTGGTGTGTTTCGTTGGTTGGTTGGTTTCTAAAATCAGACTTGAATGCCAGCAGTGGTGTTTTATAAATGATCGTGTAGCAGCCATGCCTTCACAGCCATGCTTTATGTTTGCCTGCCAGATTTCCCTAATCTTGGTTGAAGCAAAACAACAACAAACACCTCTTTATCAGTGGGATTTTCTTTCCTGAATTAAGTTGTTCTTGTAAGTTGGCCCAAGGGGGAAATTTAGGCTTTGAAGCTCTATTTCATGCTGTGTTGTTGCCATTTTAAGTAAGGTGATCTGGCTGAGATCACAGTCAAAAGTAATTGTTGTGGCTAAATGCAACTGGTGTGGCTTCTGGATCTAGAAATAATCCTTCATTTCCCAAATATGTGATGTTTGAGCATCATCACCTCTTTGATCTTTACTAAATGAACATAAGAGGAAGGGCATTTGTAAGCCCTTCCTCTTATGTTCCTTTCAAAATACCTGATGATTAATACAGTTCTTGGAGGTTGAGCCAAGATCCTTGGCTGCTCTGATGCCTACTGCTATATGTAGAAAAAGAATTATGTTTTCCTTGAGTAGGTGTAATCATGTAAGCTGATTCATAGAACATTTCATTTTTACCTGTGTTACTAAAACTTCTGTTAAATGTCTATTACTGTGCAAATGACTACATAAATGTCTTGCTCTTTACTTAAATTTGGACTTCATAGCTACAGTTCATTTGGAGTCTAGTTCAGGTTGTACACCATCAGGTGCCATTAGTCCTTGTCCTGGGAGTGAATTAGGTGGCCTTGTGTCAGACTCACTGAAGTCCTGACCATTTTGAAATACGCATATTCATTTTCTTCGTCCTCTCTCCTCCCCTCCCCTCCCACATATGGAAATAGAAATTACCATACCACATGACCTGAATCATGCTGTGCCAAAGCTTTCTTTCTCATAAAAATGAAATTAAGCACATCAGGTTGATATTTTTCCCTATTCTTTTATTCCCCTTCACAAGCATTTGTGAGGCTTTTAGAGGGTATGAAATATAATTTCTGCTTCCTCTTTAGGGGCTGAGTCCAACAGGCTTTGCATCAGGGCATGGTAGCATTCACCATTTGTTTCAACAAGTAATCATAACTGAGTCTAAAAACTTTGCTGCATTAAGTCATTTCCTCTAAATAATTAGTTGGATTTTATGATGCTGAATAGAAGTTTATTAATACAACAAAATTTGGCAAGCTTACGTGTGGTTCTTTCCTCCCCTAAAAAAAAAAAAAA